>JAFVLL020031717.1:0-24552 GCA_021397915.2 Tor tambroides
TATTACTGTCAGCCGATATAAATAATTGTAATTAATCATAATTAATTGTAATTATTTATATACAATTCCCTTTTAAGCAAATTTGCTACACACATTTTGGCAGTATTTTTGGCAAAAAAAAATTAATATTGCAAATAGTGTTGCTGTATGAAGTCACTTTCAAACTAAGCTGTTTTCAACCTGTTGCAAAATCTGTGTGGGGAAAATCTTTTGTGAATTTCACAATTGTGTGCATTTCTGACCAAATGACCAAATTTGTCGGCAAACATTTGGTACAAATTTAAACAGTGGTAAATGTGACTATGCCTAAACATGTCCTGCACTGTCACGGTCAGCGTTGATAAGCAAATTTTGTGATTTATCTGCACTGTTCATCACCATTTTTTGCCTAGTAGTGTGAACACTGTGTTAACACTGAAAAAACAGGTTTAGTGCACTGTGTGTATCCAGATGACATATGTTAGACACTTAATGCACTCAACATTCGTAGCTTTCAGTTCATAGTAGAAGAGTAGAGGGTAAATATGCTAATGAGGCTAACTGGAAAATGTTGCTTGTTCAGTTCGAGATGCTGCTGCTCTCTTCCACTTCATGCACAAGATTCAAACATTGTGTGTAGTACACAGAGTATAGTACATCAAATCTGTGACAGCAAGTTTTCTGAACAGCAAGAAACCACATGGAATCCAGTGTTTACAATCGTTAACCAGATGTGGTTTTAAATCTGATTAAATCTGATATGCATTTCAGTTTGAATGTTCAAATTTGATTGTTGTTTAGGAAGTAACATGCTTGTTATGTCATACAAAGAGTACACTCTTTTCAGTTTCAGTCACTTTTTCCTAATATATATTTTTTATTGTAATATTTTACAATACTACTACAACTACTGCTTTGACCATGACTGCTTTGACTTCTTTCACAAAAATAATAAAACTAACTTTTAAAAGTAGTGTATAAATCTAGCTTTTTTTGTGTAAAATAATGCATAGCGTTTTATCATGGTTTGTCAGTGTGAGATATTTTAAGTTTGTTTTTGTGACAGTGTGTCTAGAAAGCAATCGTCAGTGCTCAGTTGGAGTTTATTTGAGCGTTTCTCTCTCTTTTTCGTTCTCCACGTCTATTCATATCCTCCTCTTCAGTAGCCCTCCCTCATGCGCTTCCAACTGCTCAAGATTCCAGAGTGTGTAGCCGTGCCAATTAGTTGTGTGTGTGTGTGTGTGTGTGTGTGTGTGTGTGTGTGGCAGGTTGGGTAATACTGATATACTGTATGCAGTGCAGCACCCCAGTGCTCTCCACACACAGGATGAGTCATAGACTCACAGCAAAGGCAGGGCTTTCCCTCGCTCTGAGCTGATGCTCAGATTTTATTCCCGTTTGTCACAATATTATACTTTTATCTCAATCCTACCAGAATGATCAACGTGAGACGCTCATCTAGCCACATCACAGTCGCACTCTTGCAGACCATGACCTCTGCTGAATGCAAATGGAATTAACCTTTGACATAGTTGATGCTCAGTATGTGGAGGAAATACTCTGCATAGCTGCCTAATCCGTTGAGGATCGGCCTTGTTTTGCAGCTTGATCTAATGCTGTTAACTAACTCAATTTGAGCCTTCTCTGTTGTTCCTTTGAGATGAATGGGTGCACAACGGTCTTTCAGAGACACATTAGCGACAAACAAATGCTAAAATGCTTGATATCTGAGAGTAAGCGAGGAGCTCATCTGGCATGTGTGGAGTAAAAGCAGGCTGTTAGGATGAAATAGGGTTTTCACTTATCGTTTGATTGACAGTCTCGCAGGTTGAGTGCAAATGATGTTTGATGGTGTCTGTGCTTAAGTGCTTGCTTTGTATGCTTGATGTTTAATGAATGTTTTGAGTTCAGTGTAAGTTCAGATCTAATGGCTGCTTCTGTCAAATACCAGAAAATATTTTGACTCGTCATTTAATTGATAAAAACAAACCAAAATCACACTTGCAGTAATGGACCAAGAATGTTTATTTATTACTTTTTTCATAAAGTCAAAAATATCAAACGATTGTTTTGTTATATATATATGCAATTTTGATGAGCAAAAGAGACTTTTGAAAAAAAAAAGAGGCTTTTGAAAACAACAATTTTTTTTTACCAATGCTAATCTTTTTATTATTTGTAAGAAAAATTAAATATTTAACATAACTGCTTCACTGCTTAATAAGCTTTAAAAAAAATTCATTTGCCTGCCAAAAAGGCAGAAATGATGTCATAGTGAGGATCCCTACACTTTAAAAAAAAAAAAAAAATGTCATGGCAAGGTTAGTTCAGATTGTAAAATGTCACGTGGTCTGACACCCCTGTCCCCTCCCCCAACTCATATATTCACAAATTAATAATTTATGATATTTGTAACATGCATTATTGATTAATAAATAGAATTTAGTGAGGAACGAATGTTTTTCTATGTTTGTTTGAGTTAGATCAAACCCTAAATATTCCTTTAAAGGTCCTGATAGCTCTGGTCTCTCTCATAGTCTCACACACTCCCAGCCGTTGCTCTCTGAACTAGGTTAAGAAGTTTTCTCATGCTCTCCTGTCTAATGTGGTTTCTGCAGACCATTGGAATGTCTATTTATGGCAGCATGGGACACTCTGTGTGTGTGTGTGTGTGTGTGTGTGTGTGTGTGTGTGTGTGTTTCCTGTTGTCCTGTGATTGGTCAGTCATGTTGTGAGTCATATCGTAGGTCATGGCCTTTGTCCTCCTCATGTCTGTCTGGGATGAGCCTCCTTATCAGTCTAGACATCAGTGCTATTGACTGCTCATGTTCTAGTTATGGACTTCAGTTAATGTGTGTAAAGTAGAGAGAAATTATATAAAAGTGTTAAATCACCAATCTTGAAACAAATTCTCAGAGTGTGAACAGTGTTCTTTCTGTATTGGAGAACACACATTTTTAATTACAAAGGGATCCTTCAGCAACAACAAGTGTGGAAACCCTTGATCTGTGGTATTTCTCTATTTAGATATTAAGGCAAATGTATGTATGTGTGTGTGTGTTCTCTAAGCAGCATTTAAGGTCCTGTGGAGATCGTGAGAAACAGAGTCCCATAGCAATCTTGGCATGAGTGTGGATTGCTCAGACACTGCTGTATTAGCTCTGTGTAGAAATAACTCTGTATTTGGTTTTGTTGTAGGTGTTTAGTAGTTTTGTACTGATGTCTTTTTACTGAGCTGTACTGATCGATGTTCTTCTCCTCTGCAGTATGTGGAGAGGCGTCAATGTGAACTGTGCTGACGGCTCAGGATACACACCTCTGCACCACGCGTCTCTGAACGGACACAGGTAACACTCATATTATCCAATTCATTTACAGGTTCTTGAAAAGTTAATAGCTGATTTAAGATGCCAGTTAATGGATGCTAATTCAAATGAATGAGATTATGCTTTCTCACACTTTCACACCCGAACATCTCAGTTCCTCCTAACATGGTGTTATAGACTTAAAAAGGGAAAGCGCTAGATGTCAGGATTACTTAGACGTTTATAGAGGTGTAATCCAGCTCACATACATAAGAATCAGAAGACTGTGATGTCAGATTAGGGCGGGGTTTGTGAATCTGGATTCAGCCAGATTAGTGTGAGGTATATGAGGTGGGTGGAGTTATATTCGACTAATGAGGGGTTTATGGGATGAGGCGGTGTCAGATTAATCAGATTTTTTTTTAAAAGCAGGATGGAATTAGAATAGCTCAGGGTTTTTTTGGGTGGTTTAAACGTTTGCCATAAGAATGAGGCCAGAGTAGGAGAGGGATTTCATGTAACTTGAATTACGTATTATGATTAGCGCACAGTTACCCCGTTCATTTTGTGCCTGCAAAAAGCTTCATGAAGTTAAAGAGTACCATAGAAGATTTATTGGATTTTTGGTGTTTAAGAATGAAAATCGCCCGCACAATTACATGAAATCTGTCTTATTTGTCTTTCTCTCAGGGACGTGGTGTTGAAGTTGTTGCAGTTTGAAGCCTCTACTAATGTGTCAGACAGTAAGGGCTGTTTTCCTCTTCATCTGGCTGCATGGAGAGGTGACGTGGACATAGTCCAGATACTGATCCACCATGGGCCGTCCCACAGCAGAGTTAATGAGCAGGTACACACTCACACCCTTAGAGCAAATGTACTGTTTGTAAGCTTACCCCTCAGTGTATTATCTTTGCATAACTTCTGCATAGCCTGCTAACTTTTCCAATATAGTGCAAGTCAGTTACAAAAGTCAAAATTGACTTTAATGCACATCACTAGTCCTGTGGTGAACTGTGCAAATAAATCCAGAGAAAAAGATGTTTGTCTTTGTAATCTTTATAATCTTAATCTTTTTTGTAATCTCTGTGAATACAAGTTGGGCAATTTACTTGTGTAGAGTGTAGGCTATGCTTGCGGTACGCTAAGCAGAATGTAAGCTAACAAAAAAAAAACAACAAATGAGAAATGTTTAATTGTACAATCTGTAACTTTGGTGATAGATTCATATGTAATGATTTAAAAGACATTAATGGTAGTAATGCATAATAAGTCAGGTTGGACAAAATACTTCATCAAGTAATTAATGCTGATACTTTACCATAAGCTCCCATTAGTTAGGTAATGTTTGTTATTGCATCAACTAACATTAAATGACATAATAGTTAAGGTAAGATTTGTTTTGGGCCTTAGGCAGACAATGGGTGAACTGAATTTTCTTGTGAGTGATTGTCAGCTAGGCGGTTGCTAAGGAATTTTGTGTGGTTGCTAGGAGGTTGCTTACATGGCCACCCCCAAATCTGTAAAAACTGTTTTTTAGGTGTGGCTTGGGTTTATTCTTCAGTGTAAGTCAATGGGTTATTTTCACACATTTTATCATGTGGCAGATGATTAGGGCCCTATGAAATCCATTTTATTTTTTCCAAAATTCCTTTTTTTTTTTTTTTTTTTCCAAATTCATTTTTTTCCGTTTAAATGTTTCTAGATTACATTTTTTTTTCTGGTTTACTTTTTCTGGTTTCTTTTTTAATGGTTAAATTAAATTTTATTAATCAAAAAAATTTAAATTTTAAATTTAAATTGCCCAACATTATTTACAGAAAATATATATTTGATATATATCACTATCTTTAAATAAATCATTCATATAACGTTTTGGTCATATGGCCTAGTCATAATCGTGTTAAGTAATCGTGATTACAATATAATATCCAAACTAATTGTGATTATGATTTTTGTCATAATCAAGCATCCCTAGTTCTGGGGATGTTGTTCATGTATTTAAGTCCTCATGTAGTGAGAAGCCAGATGCTGGAAACGTCTCAAGCGTCACGTGCACTTCAGTATGTGTGTAGAAAACGAAACCGCACGTCTGCGCCATTCATTCACACAGAGACATGCAGAACATGCAGGATTCATATTTAAAGAGTCTTTTTTACAGATACTAGTCCATATCACAATTTGATTTAAGTGTACTGATCTACTTTGGATTTTTTCATCCAAACTTTCCAAAAATTTCATGACATTCAGCTTTATGTAGCTTAGGAAACTGGATTCTACAATTACATCCACATTTTCCGCAATTATAGGGCCCTAGATAAAAATGGTACATGTGAAAAGTAATTGCACACCTTTTCCTCAACAAACTGCCTGAAGTTATGGTATCATCCATGTCTGAAATGGTGGAGAATGAGCTGAATTTTAATACTTAGCGGTTTGTTCAAATCTGAGCAATAACAAGCACTAGTATTGAGCACTAATGAGTACTTTACACTAGTCTGCTGCTAATAGTACACATTTACAAACACTTAAAACACCTGTACACAGTCCCCATGTATTCAACCAGGCACACATACACACTTTTGACAGGTTTTTAACAGTTTCAGACCTGTTCCTCGCATCTCAGCATGTTGATGGGCTGATGGAGGGTTTGATGAGCGGAATCAGAGCAGCTCTGTGAAAGGCCTGTATTTACCTGCAGTTAAAATGCTGTCTCAGTGCAGGGAAGAGTGCTGCTCTCTCTCCTGCCATCTGCCTCACTCTTAATGACCACACCAGCCAGAGAAACAATTACGTCCAATCTTCAGCCCTCCTCAACTCACTAAACCATCAGCTTGATGGATAGACCTTCGCCGCCGGCATGAGTGCGTTTTGGAGAGACAAAGACAGTGTACGGCATTCATTTACACTGTCAGTCTGTTAATAATGATTATGGACTGTTTTTGAGTTTTCAAGTTGATTGGAATTGGCTCAAAATGTTGAATTCAACTAAATTTTAGGAATTGGATTGGGCCTTCTCAAGTCGTTTATGAATGCTGCATAATCTAGACTGATTAAAAAATGTTACTTTCACTCCATTTTACATCCTTTTCTCTAAACGGATGTGTGCAGCACTTTACGAGCTATAAGCGATGCAATAGTGATGATATATATACCTGGACACACACAGCCGGTGGCACGGACTTTATGGCGTATATTACTCTGCTGTGTGGGATGCTAAGCTCTTTATGACTTGGACATTACTCATATCCGAATATAATTTTCATATATTTCGTGTCATAGGGTATGCTATTATTTCAGCACTGCTATATAGAGGCTGTTTATAGCCCCATCATTTCAAGCTAGTGTTTTAACGTTTTTATGCTGACACAAACACACAAAAGGGTTGTAAACCTTCCAATAAGGAATGTCGAGTTTTGTGAATTTGTGTGCTGTATTGGAAGATTTTGGTGTGTGTGTGAGTCTATGTATGAATATTCGTTTGAGCCTCTGTGTTGTCCAGATTTGTAAATGCAATAAAAGCAGATAGCTTCCATTTATCATTCTTTCATCTGAAAGGACATAAAGTCAATCTGAACATATTGAAGATCCGCGTCAAACGTACCTGCAGGTGATTTGTCACTCAGTGATCTGCATCTTCTCAGAAAAGCACTTGACAGCCTGTGACATTCCCATTTTACAGCATATGACCTTATATTAAGGGAAGTCGCTGCTAATTTATTTGAAGAGTACTTACTTATATCACTCAGCTAAGTGATTTAAGACAGTTCACCCAAAAATTCAAGTTCTGTCAGCATTTGCTCACTGTCATGTCTTTCCAAGTGCCTATTTCTTTGTCTTTTCAAACACAAAAGGTACATTTATATGTTAATAAGTGCACTAGACCAATTTTTGTTTTGTTCAAATACATATAAAGAAGCTACTGGTGTCCATTTGTAGATTGATGTTGGATTTATTTACCAATTACAGAGAGCTGAAACCTGCTTGACTCTAATAAAATGGAATGAGAAAGGCCTCTGTGTGACTGTGTGTTTACTATACTTTGGGGACAGATCTGTCCACAGAGGTGAGCCAAATCTGATGAAACCTTCCTTTGGGACATTTAGGGATGTCTTTATTTAGAAAAATAAGTTAAATTAGGGTATGGATATTCTGTAGCAGTTAGATAAATTTTGTATTAAATATATTAGAGTATTCAATACACACTATTGTTCAAAGGTTTTGGGTTACTAATATTTCTTTCTCTCATGCTCACTAAAGCTGCAAATATCTGATGAAAAATGTAGTAAAAATAGTCATTTTGTAAAACATTAGAACATATTAAAATAACTGTTTTCTATTCAGAGATGTAATTTATTCCTGTGATGGCAAAGCTGAATTTTCAGTATCACATGATCCTTCAGAAATCATTCTAATATGTTGATTTTCTACTCAAGAAACAATGTTGAAAACAGTTGTGCTGCTCAATATTTCTGTGGAAACCATTTGTTCAGCATTCTTTGATAAATAGAAAGTTCAAAAGAACGGCTTTTACTTGAAATAGAATTTTTGGAACATAAGTCTTTACTGTCATTTTTGATCAATTTAATGCATCTTTGCTGAATAAAAGTATTAAAAAATTCTTATTGACCCCAAACTTTTAAACAGTCGTGTAATATATTCAAAAATACTTTTATGTTAAAATTCAATAGGAAGTGTTTAAATGGCTAGCGTGTGTGTTTGAGCATATGGACATAGATCCTTAGTGGATGAGTCTGTATGTGTTTGAGAGAGAAAGGGAGTGTGAGAAAATGGCTAGTTTTGTGTGTTACTCTGGAATGTTTTGTTTTCTGGTTGGGAGGACGAAAGGTTACACTCCAGCTCCTCTGAGCCCACAAGAGACGGCCCTCTGAATTCCTCTATTTCTTCCTCTCTCTCACACACAGCATTAGCCAGATGTGTTGTGAGTCCCGGTGTCAGATCCGCCGTGTTAACACTCTCACCCAGCTCTCTTTAGCACAGGTCAGTAGTATGAGGTCACTTCCTGCGTTAGCCGAACAAGCATATGTGTGAGAATAAGTTGAACCATGTGTTTCATAGTACGATGGTAACCTTTGTTCCTAGTTTCCTGTGTTTGGAATGGCATAGTGGCTTATATAAAGAAATACAATGTTGATTACCACAAGAAAGTGATATCTATTTGTCTCTTCTTTTCTTTGAAAAATGCAAAAATTTGGGTTACAATGAGGCAATTTCAATAGAAGTTAACATTTAAATACTATCCTAGTCATAAAGCAACAAGATGTAAACAGTACTCATTTTAAAATGATTTCAGGTTTGAAAAAATTGCTTACTGTCATTTTCTGTCGCTTTATATCCTGTTTTACAACTTCTTTTCATTACACTGTATTGCTATAGTCCCTAAAACCTTAAAATGACAGTAAAAATGTTTATTTGAACACCTCTATAGCTCAAATAATACACAAGTTTTAACAGGAAGAAATATGTTAGGATTATAAGCTTCACATTTTGGCTTTTAAATCCTATGTAAGTGCCTCACTGTAACCGCTATTTTTATTTTTATTTTTTTTTAAGAAAATGAGGGATGAGTCTTTTTTATTTTATTTTATTTTATTTTGCGTCAATCAGCATTATATGCTCTATTGAGCTTAGCTTGTATTGAAACCAGAATATTCCTTTAATTCTACAATATCGGCTCAAAGACCGAATCCACATTAAACTGCACTGGATTTTACAGGATAGCCAAGACTAATGCGCTCCTCCACACCTCCTCTATGCTCCCGTGGGCCGTACTGTCTGTCTGTACATCTGCTTTAGTGCTCCACTAAGAGATGAGACTCACGGGGTCCTCATCTGTGAACAAAGCACTTTTGTTGTGTCTGTTTGTCTATTTTATACTTTAATTATGTGTTTTGTGTTGTTTAAAGCGCTGATCGCTCTAGATACGCCATCACTATTATGCGTCATTTCATTGATTGAATGTGAACGCTGCTTCTTCTGTTTTATCATGACAGCCCGTCTTGGATATTAACCAATAGGGCGTGAACAGTATGGAGTGGGAAAGCGGCCTGCTGTCTCTCTGGATATTGCACTGTCTGGCCAGCATACAGATACACGATGGAGGCTGCGTTCATAGATGCAGGAAATTACTCTTTGTTTGTGTGTGTTTGTTTGGTGTTCAAGGCTGAAAAAAGGAGATTAAAGAAAGAAAGGCAGGGAATAGAGTATGAAAGAGAGATAGAGAGAGAGAGAGATATCTGTCTGCTGTATCAGGTCTGTTTCTTTGTGCTGCTTCAGGGACTGGGAGTCTCTTATCATCATTTTCAATCATGTCTGGCTAATTAAAGAAACCATTTGCTTGAAATAAGTCATTGCAGTTAAAGCGGCCACTCTCTGCAATTCGCATGTTTATTGACAGACCTGCACGAATGCTCCTTCTGTCTTCATACCACAGACAAAACCACAAATTTTTCACTCGCATGGGTTTGTTAGAGCACCCCTCTAAACACACACCCACACACACAGTCAAGATAATGAGTGTGGTGTGCAGTCGTGGCAATAGAGGGCGCTGTTGAGTTATCTTTGGCTTATGGCCTGTTTGTCAATACACGGTTCCAGTTTCATTTGTTAGGTGATATTCTCATTACCCGGTTTAACAAACCGCTTACTCATCGCTAAACAATCAGACTTGGAAGTCTTGGCAGTCAATGAAAATGAAAAGACTATAAAGGAGAATCCTGAGCCTTATTTCTTTTTATTTGGGTCAGAAAAAACACTAGGGCTGCCTCTGACTTAAGACTTTCCTAGTCGACCATTATTAGTCATTCATTTAAGCCATTAGTCGACTAGTCGCACGTTTATGATATTAATCTGATGTGTCGTCATATTTACCACTCTGTGCTTTCAGAGGACTTTGGCACACGAGCAGGAAAGACACCAACGCTGCGTCTGAAATCGAATGCTTTCCTACTATATAGTATGCGAAAAACAGCACGCCAAAAGAGTAGTATGTCAGAATTCATAGTATTCATATAACAGTAGCCAAAAAGTACGTGGATGACCAATTACTTCCGCTGGGATTATGAAGTGCGCATTCGAAGGACACTTTACTGTCCCATGAGGCCATGGGAGAGGATTTATGAATGGCAGTGAAGCAATGCAACTGATGCTGGTAGGTCAGGTGATAGTAACAATATGGCAGATGTAGTATGTCATTCATACTACCCAAAAAAAATTAACTAAAGTAACTAAAATATAATTGGGAAAATAAATGAAAAATGACTTGAGAGGACGTTTGAATGTTAGGATTAGGCATAGAGAATAGTAAATGTTGTGTTAGTATGAAAAAAATATTCTGTGTATGAGAGGTCCTCATTAATGTAAGTTTTGTGTCTGTGTTCTTGTTATATGGGATGTGGTTGTCAAATTAAAATGCTGTTTGTGTGGAAATGCATTTTTAGATTAGTTCTCATGTGACTTAATGTAAGGGCCTGCATTAACATGGTTTGAGCATGTGTGCGTTAGTGGGTCGTCCTTTGAATTGAATTTGAATACAAGAAAAATGTCAAAAACAGAGTGGAAAAGTGCAAGGTTTCCAGAATTAATAAATAGAATATAATATATAGGATAAAACAGTTTCATTTGGCTTGCCGGTCGAATGTAATTGGGGTTGCCTGATATCAAGAGACGTAATCCCCCAATCAGAGCATTACAAGGAAATATATGCTGAAATATAAGAGATTTTATTATTTTTCTCAACTTGGCAACCATGTGCAAGTACTCTGTCTCCACTCTGGAAAAAAGTGATGACTTTCTGAAAACACCAGAAAGCTTGCATTTTTGCGATCTCCAGTTTGATATTCCATTCACAGAGAAGTGTAATAAATCTAGTCTGTGTTCATTCACAGGCCTGGGAGAGAGAGAGAGTGTGTATATATGAGTTACCTTCATCTGTGCCACCACTTTTCACTATTAACAGTGAAACTGTGAGTTTAATTACTTTGAAAACAGTGATGTTATCAATGCATTGCTGAGAAAGGTAATATAGCTCTTAAGGGGTGAAGCTATTTTATTGAATCAAAGACAGAACATTAGATTAGAACGCTTCTAATTTTAATTTTTTTTTTCTTAAATGTAGAGAGTGTTTTAAATTGTTTATTGATAACTTACCAACAATGTAAAGAATTTTTTATTGAAGGGGTAAAAGATATGTATCGTATTGTGGCCTCTGTATCGTGATGCATATCATGACATTGTTGTCGATACACAGCCCTATAAAATCCACACAGAACCCTTTAATAACCACATATCAAAACTAGTTATGTTTTTAAAATGATTTCCTTTAGTCTCCTGCTTTTTAAACTCAACAATGCCATTAGACATTGGTGTAGGGAATAGTATGTATCATAATCTTAGTATGAAAGCTGTTATATTAGTGAGAAATCCTCACTAATATAGCTTCAAAGCTTTGGTTGTTTTTTTTTAGTATGGAATGTGTTTGTCTTGTATGTCAGGCTATAAAGCTGTTTGTATGGACACTGTCTTTTTAGGCATTGTGTGTGTGTGTGTGTGATGGAACGCTGGAGGATTGTCTGCGTTTGAATGGTTCTGTGTGTGAGAGAGAATGATCAGAGGAAGCTTTGATCTCAGAAAGCATGGATTCCCCATCCTCTGTCTCTAAGAGAGATACAGTATTATTTGAGCACACACATATTTTAAACCCTGTATAGTTACAATGCGACAAAGTGCCCTAACCAGAACCGCTCCAATTGGTCTGTCCACTGTGAATGAGAACAAATTTGTTTATTTATATTTAATATATAGTTATGATAAGCTGAATTTTGCACCAATGAAAAAAAGACTATGTGGTATGGAATGTCGAATCACATGACACTACTGTTAGAATATTTCATCTAAAGTAAATGTATCTTTTATGATGCATCTCTCTAGTCTTCCATCTTCTTTCCTCCTCTGAGAAAGACAGTCTGTCAATGCTTAACTTACAAGAACATTCAGTTGCAGTAGAACAGCAAGAAAAAGAGATGAAGGCAATCTGCTCTCTGCTTCTCAATTCCTGGAAGCACAGTGAGAGTGAATCGATTTCCTCCTCCTGGTGACATCAAT
The DNA here is from genome assembly GCA_021397915.2 of Tor tambroides. Lineage (NCBI taxonomy): Eukaryota > Metazoa > Chordata > Actinopteri > Cypriniformes > Cyprinidae > Tor > Tor tambroides. The sequence goes on from JAFVLL020031717.1 coordinate 12,405, forward strand.
AGCTAATCGCCATGGGAAACTCGACAGGAAGTGGTCCTCATCCAGAGGAGGGGGTCCCACTTCCCGTCCCGTTGTGGGCGCACTCACTGCTCATCCTAAACAGTACAGAACTCTGAGTTAAACATATCAGGAGAACAGTGTGCTCTGCAGTCTTCACCTTGTTCATTTGGAACTAAGTCTTTTTAGTCATTCTGGACCATTCAGTGATCTGGACTGGAGTTTAACCTGAATATCTTACCTGCAACTATGTTTGGTCTTAGAGAGTGTGCTTTCTCTGAGTAAGTAATCACAGAGGATATGAGATCTCGTTTTGCATGCATGTCTTATAGACGTTGAAGGTATAACTTTATGTAAGCTTTACTTTTGTATCCTTAGATTCTCTGCATTTAGCGTTGAGAGTACATACATAAAAAAATAATTGTACCCTTAGTACCCACAAACATGACCTTTGACCTTTAACCTAAGGTACTAATATTATCCCACATGTGTTAAAATGGCCCAAAAATGTTCCTTAAGGTACAGTCTTTCCACATTATTTTTCTGACAGTGTACCAGCACTGACTACACACTTTTCTTATTGCATAACTTCATGTAGGTGTATGCCTCATTTTTTTTGTTTTGTTTTCGACTTCTCTCTGATAACTGTCAGACTTGCGGGGTGTTCACAGGATGCATTCTTGTGTTCAAGAACATTATGCTAAGCTGGGTCTGAACGGAACAGAAATGTTGAAATATTTTTATCCTCTTAAGGCCACACGTACAGAACAAGTTACTGCGTATAAGCACATGACGTGCAGGGTGGTTTATTTGGAAAATAAAACATGGTCTTGAGATTTTTAAAAATTTGAACTTCTTTTAACTTAAAGGGATAGTTCACCCAAAAATGAATGTTTTTATCTGTTAATTTACTCACCCTGAGGCCAGACGTAGGTGACTTTTTTCTTTAGTAGAACAGTAAATAAGATTTTTAGGTGAAACAGTCAGAAAAACATTCAGGCAAGGCCAAATTAAAACCCATGGCTCCTGACGATACATTGAAATCTTATGAAGCAAAACAATCGGTTTGTGCAAGAAAATTACATTATTACCTTTAACCCACTGCCTGGGCAATTGGTCACCTACATCTTGAATGGCCTGAGGGTGAGTAAATTAACAGCAAATTTTCATTTTTTGGTGAACTATCCCTTAAACAAAAGCAATGGTCAAAGTTATTCATCTAGCACATGTTTACATGGAAAAACAAAGATGAAACAGTGCAGTGAAATGCACACCAGACAAGAAGTGCAACACTGTCTTTGAAATTCAATTTTTGAATTAAAAAAAAATCAATTCTTTGAATAATTTACATTAAAATCCATTACATTTGCCCTAAATCATTGTTAAAGTATACATAATGACTGTTTTTTTAAACTTCAAACTCATAATTTATTCTTTGTTCATGCTTGAAGTGAATTTTTGCCTATTTGGTGATAAGATTCACTGTTTTGGACAGCTGCCTTGAACTGAACGCGATACGTCCAGTGTGCAATACCTGGTGTTTTCTAATGAGGCATGGTGTGGTGCCTCAATAGGGTTTCAATAGGAATGATGCATCACTAGGACATATAGTATAGATAAAAAAATTGCATGGGGGTGTAGACATTTGTTGATCAATGAGAACTTCCCAAAAGTTGTTCCATTTCAGAAATGTGCTGTGTTCTCACTTGATTTCAGATTAAAAATTGATTTTTTTTATACCATCAAAGCAGAAGTGCATTCCTACCTGCCAAACATTTTTCTAGTGTGTAAGCACCCACTGTTCCATTGGTGATAAACATAGAAGCTATACAGTAGCCAAAGACATTCATTCAGAATCAGAAAGAAAACAGAAGAAACTCAGTGTGTACATTTACTTAAAAAAGCACAAACAGAATGTAAGAATGCCTGGTAATGTTAGACAGATATAAACTCAGCACTCTGGAGAGTCTCTGTTGTCCAGGAGCCAGATTAATGCTGTGGCACCATTGCCAGACAAAAACAGTGTCTCAAACTTTTGCGCTGAGGTAGTTTTGGCTCTCCCAGACTGCCTTGCGGAAGGTAAGTGCTTTTTTTTTTGCAGCGATATGACATTGCAGGATTAAGTATCACAGTAGTAAGTCCCTGTAGTTCTTGTTTAGTGTGTATTGCATCATCACACAGATCCAGTAGTTCAGGGAGAAGAGCAAGTGCTGGCGCTGTACTCATTCCTCTGGACTAATGAAGGCCGATGGGGGCCGATTTGATTGGGTATCGTGTGCGGTCTCCCAGTGGCCTATTAAAATGACCACGCTCAACTGTGCAAGAAGCTCTCTCGCGATCTGTCTCGACTGCCGATCGGTCTCATTTGCCCGTTTCTTTCCCTCTTTCAAGCTGCCGTCAGTCAGCCTCATAAATTCACAGCGCTATTGCCGTTAATTGTAGTACACTGAATAAATGTTTCCAGAGCTAAATTGGGTGTAGTTAAGTACTTCACAGTGAGCGTGATATAAAACACCCTGCCAGTCGCCCCAGTAGACGGCTGATAGACTGCGAGGGCTGCAGTAGTAAAGATTCCATAGTGTATAACTGCCATTTACTTCTTTATGTGAGGCATTAAGCTTAAAATATTGACTTAAAATCATTCTCTCTCTAGACAGAGAAAGGGAGTGCTCTCCACGAAGCTGCTCTCTTCGGAAAGATGGATGTAGTTCAGCTACTGCTCGACTCAGGTATGTCTTACAGAAGTGCATGTGTGTGTGGGGTTAGGATGAGGATGTTGCATGGCCATGGTTTATTTAAACTGCTTGTGTGACCTGTGACCTAACAGCTTTCCTGTCAGTTCCAGCTGTGGAACAGGAATTTGAGATTTGGAAGCTTCCTGTCGTAGGGAAAGGGCGGTGTGATTGTTCTATTCTGAAAGTTTTATTCTGGGAAAAATGTTTAGTTTTGTGTTTTGTCATGTTTTTGAGGGTTTGTGGGAAGATGTCAGCCCTGATTGTTCTATTATATAATTTCCATAAGACAAAAACAATTTTTAAAATTTGTTTCAGCTGTTTTATTTTTGATACATTTTTTTGTGTGTTGGTATTAATAAATAAAATATTATAGAACACAGTGGAATATTAATTCAATTCAGAACATTCAATATTGATTGAAATTATTTTCAATTTTGAGTATTTAAAAAAAAAACTAACTTTCTGTCCGGTTTTATTCTTTTTTTGTTTTTAACAATAAATCTAAATAAATTAGAAATGTTCAGATAAAGTGTTTTGTGTCATTATAGGCAGATGTAATGGTTGGTTTTGGGGTGTTGCATTATCAGGGATAAAATAATGAAATATTATTATACAAAATATGCAACTTGCAAATTCAAAACATTCATGAATATTTATGAATAATTAAAGCTAATCTAAAACTAAAAATCAAAACTTTTTTTCCTCAGGGATTGATGCCAACATCAGAGATTGCCAAGGAAGAACTGCTCTAGACATTCTAAGAGAACATCCGTCACAGAAATCACAACAAATTGCTTCTCTCATACAAGGTAAAGTATTTCCCAGACACGCACACATTTAAACTTTTTTTAAAGCAAATAAAGAGCTTAAAACACACACAAGCGCACACACACACACGTGCACAAGCTGATGAGGGAGCATGTTCTTGGTGGAAATCAGAAGGCGGATGCTTGCAGATTGATAAAATTTGTTTCAGGAAGTTTGTGTTAGATTGAGAACAATGGTCGTTTAGTGTGTATGAGAAATCCATGTTCCCTCACATTCTTAAAAGAAAAAACAACTACAAATACTTAGAATACCATGCCTCCTTGATGAGGTATACATGAGGTTTAGAAATTATTACATGTTAATTACATTGTTATACACATATTATTACTACATTGGGCCATTTTCAGCATTTTAACATCTAGATGATTCTAAAGTTTGTTTGTCTTCCTTCATCTACTTATTCAACTAAACTCATTTTTTCCAGCAGAGTACAGCACAGAAGACATTGAGTGTTTGAATCCAATGTTCCATCTCTGCTTTCAAAAACACACCCTCATAAAAGAATATGATGTGGTTATCTGGTTTTGAAATTAAATTCAGTTTAGCCCTCGTGTTGTTTCCATCCACTTTATGCCCAGGGTTATACATTTCTCAGGGTTGTGAAATGCAGAAATGCAGGGAGTTGAGATACTGCTCGAAAATGTCTCTTTTTGACACATGCGAAGTCTAAATCACCGGCCATCCTACAGGACAGAGGCAACATTACAGTTCTCTTCCCTGCTTCTGTGTGGGCAATGAACCAGAATCCCCAGCGTGATAGGAATTTCAGACTCAAGCTTGCTGTAGGTTTTATAACCTACAGTCTTTGACGGGACTCAGAAACTATTGTTTACAAGTTTACCATGTGGCTTGTGCAGCCTATAGTTGTTTAGAGCTACAATTACAGACGCCACATTTTGGTTTTCACCAACTTAAAGTGCTTTTCTTTAACCCTGTGTAAAACCTGACATATGAAATGGTCAAAAAAATAAAAAATAAATTGAATAACAAAAACAACAACAAAGTTTGTTTTTTGTTGAGTATCATATTTGATACATCCGCCTTTTATGGCCCGTTAAGTATATAATAGGAGAACATGGAACTTACACTCAAGGAGTGAAAAAAACACCTCAGTTTTAGTCTAAAATATGAGCAAAAATATGCAGTTTGTTGCAGTTGTTAATATTTCTATTGCCAAAAATGTATTTTAAGGTTCAGTTCTCGCCATTAAAATAAACATGAACTCCTAATTTGCTGCTTATTAATAGTTAGTAAGGTAGTTGTTAATTTTAGGTATTGGGTAGGATTACGAATGTAGAATATGGTCATGCAGAATATGTGCTTTATAAGTACTAATAAACAGCCAATATGTTAATAATAGGCATGCTAATAAGCAACTAGTTAATAGTGATAATTGGTCCCTATACTAAAATGTTACCGATTTTTCTAAAAAAAAAAGATGTATGGAAAATCAAATAAACCTACGTTTCTTCAGTCCAGCAAGTGTCTTTCTTGAAATATTATTAACAGCATAAAAGTTATTCTGATGTTTACTTTGTAAAAATCAAGATTTGTGTACCACAATCAGAAGGAGACATTTTTAGAATGATACTAAAAGGCCTTTTATTTAATGAAAAATAATAAACTAGTAATCAGATGACAAGAGGCATGTAATAGATAGATAGGTTTTTCATCAAAGTTTGATCTTAAGTTAGGAAATAAGTGGTTTTAGAGATTTGCTTTTCAAATATGATACATCGCCAGTGTATTTTTATGGTTGTGTTTGTTGGTGTTCTGTAAATTAATTTATCTCTATCTCTCTAGATTATATGATGTCGGATTGTGACAAAGGGAATTTCCACGAAGATTTTGCCCGTCAATGTCCAATACCGACACCACGCACATCAATACCCTCACCTGTGCCCTCCCCGTCTCTACGGCATAAAAGTATGTGTGGATATATTTGTATGAAAACTAAGTTCTTAATGCATTTAAATAAAATTATCACATTTAATATATATAAATATGCTATTTTAACACCTAAATGTAATTGTTCATTTACAAAAGTAAACATGCTCATTCTCTCAAAGAGAATAACTGCTGCCATGTGTTTCATATATTTTACTGTGCAGTACGACACCCAGTGGTCAAGTGATAGTATTACAGCTGCTTTGTCTTCTTCTGGCAAAGGTTTCACTGTTTAATCCAATGTTTGCACACATAAATCACATAATCCATTCATCATCCTGTTCTTAATTTAAAAATAAATCGTATTTTACTAAGTTTTTTCATAACACAAAACAAATAGTGACAAAAGACTATATGTTTTGATTAGTGCATGTTCATTATAAAGAAAGTGCAGTCAGCAGTGCTCCTAGTGGTCAGATGTTGCAGTGCAGCCCACTCTCATTTGGTCCTTTTGTGGTCTGTATACTGCTGAGAGTCTGCCAGCCACAAAATGACTCTTAGTACACATCAGCACACTGAGCCCATGCCAGAAAACAAGCATTTGTCCCAGATTAAATACTGAAAAACAGACAAGAGTAGAGTCTCTTGTAGAGAATTTTGACGTGCTTTTGGTGTAATGATATAGTCCATAGTAACATAAAACTTCAGTTTTATTGAATAATATTGTGCTTGTTTGATTTGACAAAAACTGTACACTTGTATGGGGATATAATATATAAAATAAATAAAAAATTAAAATAGTAAATGTAAAAATATATCATTTGAATTTAGTAATTTAGAAGAAAAATGAATAAGACAAAATAAGTATTAGGGATGAAGATCGTCACATTATACAGATTCAAGTCTTTCACACTGCGGCAGGCTGAGATGTACTATACTGCTATCCATTAATAAGACAGAGAGTTTTTCTTTCATTTTTTCAGCTCTTCTATGTTTTACCATAAACTCATTATTCTATCATTTAAATTCATGGTTTGCTGTCTCTCCCTCTTCCTCCTTCCCTTTGTAGATGACGCAGTAACGGGGGAGTTGTCCAAGTTGCTGAATGAAATAAAGATCTGCCGTGATAAGGATTGCTCCTTTGAGGAGCTGTGTCAGACCATCTCTTCTCACTCTCAGTCCATGGAGAGCTTCGGCAGTGGGCGGCTGTCTGACGAGGAACGGAACGGCACTCTCACTCGAATAAACAAGGTGTGCGTTAAGAAGCAAATGCAGTACCATAAATGGCTTTTTTTGCTGATTTTCAACAGTTTTTATGCAGTTAAAGCAATGTTTCATCAGGTTATGCCCCTTTAAAATATCAAAAATGTTTCTGTTCTCTAAGAAAATGAAATTAATGACATCAGACGATTGGTATCAAGAGGTCCTAATGAGCTTTGAGTAATGATTAGTATTTCACTGTTGATGCAGTATCTCACTATGACCAGCAGAGGGAAGAACTAAACACTGTGTGCATTGCAGGGTATCCCTTCAATTTATATAATCTCAAAAATACATATTTATAGCACTAAAACAGCCCCCGATTTAATCACTGACGTGAACAGAATCATATTTTTGATCATATTGCTGGCTTGTGAATTTAACCTTATGTAATGGATAGAATGTGTAACGGAATGGTCGTTTGCTGAAGGTGTCGTGGTTTAGCTGTCACAGTGACCACTGGATCACAGTTTACTCTGCTGTGTTTGTTTGATCAATACAATTAAATGTGGAGTCGGGTCAATCAATCAAAGTCTGTAAAGCCCAGATAAACAAGCAAAGACACATATGCACACAAACACTCTTCTGAGCCGTTCCGGTCGATTCCAGTCACATGGCAAAAACCCCTAAGACTTGACCGAAGGGGTTGGAGTTGTTTGCAAAGTCTGTAAAAGGGTTCTGGGAACAATTACTGGCTATATGTTTTACCTGCCAGTCACAAAACAGTTTTTTATTATCTAATTAATAATGACATATTTTTTGCAGATGCCTGAGGAATTAATTAGATATTTGCAGGAAACGATCATTGTTTCACATACTAGTATCATAAATTAAACACACATTGTATTTGTATGTGATACTTGTATATGGTCATATATTTCAGTTTTCAGTGGCTCAACACTGGGAATGTGTTTCTACATGGAGTTCTGGAGTTACAAAAGAAGAAATAACTCACATTTTCAGCAAAAGAATCAGACGGAACGGGAGAGTCAGACTATTATCAGCACATATTTAAACTATGAATCACATTGCGATTCCTCTAAAAAGTCACAGAAACACTGTCCAAAAGTCACAGACAAGCAAAGCAAGTGTTCACGTTGGACTGTAGAGTGAAACAGATGCTTTTCAAAAGTCCAATTAAAATAAGTTCACTTTTGTACAGTACAGTTCATATGTACTTAAATAAGGAACATCCAGAACAGTTAGTCTAGGTTGTTTTAATAAAGTTTAAAAAAGCAGTTCATTCACCATAGTGAAGCCTGTTCTCAATTGACATCCAAAAAAAAAAAAAAAGCTGTGCATCTGGTCTCCTTTCCTGCACACAGCAGCATTATGGTTGCTATGCTAATCTTGGAGGCTTGCCTTACAGCATGAAAATGGTGATTGGCCATTAAAACTGTAAGCGTTATGTTTTCTCTTATTTGTTTTTCTTGGAGTTGTCCATCTCCTCCCCCTTATACAGCCTGTGACTTATCTTAGCTTGTGTTATGTTGGCATGAGATCTGTATCTGTACTTCAGTCTGTGTGTACTACTCTTAACTGTATGCAACTGTATATCTCTCTCCACCCGGCTGTAGCGGCCCACTCCCCCATTGCCCCCAGCGATGGAAGAGGAGGAAAAGAGCTGCGGACCATCAGGCCTGTGGGAGGCGCTCACTCCCTGCAACGGCTGCAGAAACCTGGGCTTTTCTCAGGTACACACACACACACTCACACTTCGCATCCTTATAATGCAGCTATGGACCCCTTAGTGGATAAAGAATTTGCAAATATTGTAGATATTAAAATGTAATAATAATAATAATACAGAAACCAGTAAATTAATATATAACATTTATTTATTTATTTATTTCATGTTAAAATAATGTAATATTTTATTTATTGTTATTTTTAATTGTTTATTTAGCGATATTATTGTTGTTTATTTCGGTTTATTTTATATATTTGTATACTTTGTGATTCATTCCTAATTTCTTTTTATTTTTAGTAGATTTTTCTGCATTTTCTGCAATTTCTGTATTTTGTATGCATAAAGTACACAAAATAACCAAGTAAATATTATAATAATTATACTAATTATTATTATAATTATAGAATATATATATATATATATAAGTAATAAATCTAAACAAATTCTTATAACAACTTTATTACATATTTGTCCATTTATTTATCTATATGAATAGATTTTTATATTTTTTTATACATATAAATTACATGATTATATAATACTGTATATACCAATTATATAATTTGCGTATAATACATATTTATACACCTACGTGTGTGTGTGTTGTTTGTTAATGGGGTATGAATACTTTTGCAAGGCACTACATAAATATATAGAATGCAAACTTTATTTCTGTTTTCTATTAATTTTAAAATATTTTACGACAGTGTATTGAAATGAAACTAATTAATGAATTAATTGGTTAATGCCATACTCTTCCTATTATTTCACTCATCAAAGCTTTTTAACTTGTTTATTTTAATATTTATGTTCGTTCTCACGGCCAAATGCAAGATAAAACAGGTACGTTCGTTGTATGAAGTATCATGTTGCTATGGAAACTTTAGCCAACTAACCGTGAAGGTCTTCAAAGACTTCCTGGGCATCTAAAAAAATGTACTTTTAATCTTTAATTCTGGGTATGGATGAAAAGATGAATAAGGAAATATTGATGGTTGGATTGAGGGTTTGGCTTTCATAATGCCAGGATGAGCAAGAGGGATTCCCGTCCCTCAGACAGGAAGTCTAATTATCCCACAGGAAGCGTAATCGTGTCACACGCTGATCCGCCCACCTGCGCCATGTGAGGAGACCTCCCGCTACCATGGAAACAGGCATAGGCTGGGGGAGGGGAGACTCCAGCTCCAGGAAGAGTTGGGGTTCCTTGGACTACGAGTCATACTTCTGCACCCACAAACCAGTCCTGAACTCCGTCACTGGCTCTCCTCCACAGGGAGAGAGATGCACGCGGATTCCGAGGGGTTCTTGTAGTTGCTAGGAGACACAGAATTCATAAAGTGCAAGACGTGGGATATCCACCCACTTCCCAATTGACAGATCTGAGTCTCCATCAAAACAGGTGCGTCACAGCACTGCGCAATAACATCCAGAGAAAACATCCAGAGATAGAGAGAGAGAAACTGGCTATCGGCCTCTGCTTTCTCATTCAAGCTGTTCTCCAGCATTCCTCTGCCTCCCTTTTTTATTTTCCTATCCATTCTTGTTTTCACCATTTGTCTTTTCCTGTTATGTCATGTATTTGCGTATGTAAAATCGGGGCTGTGTTTGTTTGTTTTCATCGGTTTGTACTGTTTTTTTTCTGCCTCTATTCCCAATGCTGCAGTCAGCAAACATGCTTTTAATGTTTATGCCGAAAACGTCTTGTGATTCCAGATCAGAGTAAGCGCTCCCATCAGTAGCATCTGCTTTGCAGTGGTTTTCTCTGCAGATGAAATTACTGTTTACAAACAAACACTCTGTGGTGACACTTCTGGATTGTTTTGGCAACCCGGAAAAGAGCTGTTTTAGGTTGGGACTACAATATATACAGGTATATATGCTATGGCTGTGTTGACTCTTTAGGCATAGATACTGTATGACAATAAAAATCATGCAATACTAATAAAACTATTGCATTCTTAATGTAGTTAGTAGCTTTTACAGACATTAGTTAAGTCTGATCAAGTCTGATTAAGTCTGATAGTTAAACTTAAGACACATCACAATAGGTATTTTTGCTTTAATGCATTACATTTCTTAGTAGTTTTTTTTTCTGTTACACTTTAGTATAGGGGCCACTATTCTCACTATTAACTGGTTGCTTATTAGCACTCCTATTATTAACATATTGGCTGTTTATTAGTACTTATAAAGCACATATTCTGCATGAAAATTCAGCTTTTCCATCACAGGAATTAATTATATTTTAAAACATATTGCAATAGAAAACAGCTATTTTAAACTGTAATAATAATCACAATATTACTGTATTATTGTTCAGATAAATGCAGCCTTGGTGAGCAAAAAGAACCTTCTTTTAAAAACATTCAAAATTTTATCAGCCACAAACTTTTGAACAGTAATGTATATAAAATGCTATAAAAACAGATCAGTAAAACCATAACACTAATGACTGCCATCACTATTCCAAAGAATGTGGAATTCCGGTTGCTTGTTATCCTAATAATTTAATCTACTGTTTTCCTCAGTTTGCATAAAACATCTCTATTACGCCTAAATTACTGCATTTCATTGCTTTTACAGGAGTAATTTCATTGGTCTTGTCCAGCTCGATGACTTTGTGCTTTTACAAAAGCCACTAATTATAGCTAATTAAGAGCTCCGGGAAGTGAAGTTTTTCATGTGTATTGTCCGTTTTAATTGAACAGAATGGCTTTATATGTGTGTGTGAGTTTGTATTAGAGTAAACTTATGTCCCTGGCTCTCACTGACTGCCCAGTGTGATTTAGGAGCCGAGCCGGGCCGCTGCTCGCTGTGTTTAATAGATCACTCTGAAAACAGTGCCGGGATAAGAATCCTAAACGACTGCTTGTATTTTATGAGCCGTTTTGAGCCAAATGGAGATGGAGTGAGGACGGGTTATACTGCATATAAATATACAGCCTTCATAAAGCTGGATTCAATATGAATGTCTTTATTAGTGGATGAGTTATACAAATGTAAAGTTGTTGTAAGAGTGATTTGAGCAATAAAAGTTATTTACTACCAAGTGAATGCTTTTGTTTGTGCAGTTGTGCTCTTGAAACCAATTTAGTGTGTGGCATTAAAATTGTATGAACGACCACCATGAGTGCTTCCGCTGTTCTTGTTGAGCTTTGATGTCGTCTCTGAATCTCCATCGTTGTTAAAAGCTTGGATTACTCACACGGGCACTGTGATAATAGAAAGGAAAGCCATGACTGTAGTTATTCCAAAGCAGCGGGCTCCCTCAAGTGATTGCATTAAATGTTTCCTCCGTCATATTTGTTTTAATCTTCATCCTCCTCCTCCTCCTCTCCCACAGTGTGGCATAATCTCTTTTGTATATCCGTGACTCATGTTTAAAATCTCAGAACCCCAGCGGTAGGCTTCATCTACCGAGAAGGTTTCCGCGCTTCCTCCTAGGTGCTGAGAGATAATTAGGGCAGCTAATGAATGTTAACTTCTCGCAGACTGTGCAGGCTGTGCGTGATAAGATGATGACGGCTTGTCCTGCATAAGAAAGTTCTCATGAGGGCTCAAAGCTCAGAATGCCTCCGGTCTCCCTACTGGCCCTTTGTGAGTGTGTTTGGTTAACTAGCTGAGTTTTTCCTACTTGTCTGGCTTTTTTTAGATTATCTGTCACTCTGTCCTCACTCTCATATCTTATTAGTTTACTTTAAAAGTTAATGCCAGTTTTTTTTTTTGGTTTTTTTTTTTTTTTTTAGGAAAA
>JAFVLL020031718.1:0-17417 GCA_021397915.2 Tor tambroides
TAGTGATGCTTTGCCTTTGGCAAGCACCACTAATAATAATAAGTATGTGAGATAATAATAGTGATGCTTCGCCTTTGGCAAGCACCACTAATAAGCACACGGCATAGTAATAGTGATGCTTTGCCTTTGGCAAGCACCACTAATAAGTATGTGAGATAATAATAGTGATGCTTTGCCTTTGGCAAGCACCACTAATAATAATAATAATAATAAGTTTAAATCGGATTTCAGTAAGTTGGCTTTCTCAAGCCAACTTAATAATAAGTTTAAATAGCATTTCAGTAAGTTGGCTTTCTCAAGCCAACTTAATAATAATAAGTTTAAATAGCATTTCAGTAAGTTGGCTTTCTCAAGCCAACTTAATAAGCTTAAGTAGAAGATCAGTAGGTTGGCTTTCTCAAGCCAACCTAATTACTGACAAAAGCATGGTGGAGGATTAGGTGCGCAACAGATCCTGAGCATAAATGACAAATATCTTATCTTGTAAATTGTGCGGTACTGTACACACCCTATATACACAGATTGCGCTCCTTATACACAGAGTGCATGTGATTGCGCATTCAAAAGCGATTTCAATACCCAAATACCAATTTCAATACCAATATTTCAATATTAATAGCAGCTCCCAGATGCATGCAAATTATATACAAATTATATATACAATATAATTTATAAATTATATGCAATATTTGCCCAGGAGTTTCTTTACATTGTTAGAATTAGGTGGCTCACATTACTACAGAAGCTCAACAACAGATAGCTTTCGGTAAACTTCACGTTTCTAAACATGTTTTAATGTATAATTTAAGATATAAAGTAGGGGTGGGAATCGCAAGGTACCTCACGATACAATACGAATCACGATACATGGCTCACGATAACGATAATATCATGATACAGCGATTCTGCGATAATCAATATATTGCTAGACAATCCTATAACGATACATCACGATATCTAACTATGAAAGCAAAATGCCTTTGAAAAGGTGAAGTGCAAGTTTTCTCGCTTTATTCAAGTCCAAACTGATAGAAAACAGCACAAAAATTTCTGTAAGTCAAATTTAACAAGTAAATTAATAATTTTACTCTCCTCATCATAAAAACGGAGCCCCCTACATGACATAACGTTAGCCGTTCGCATAAGGTCTTTTGCACGGCCAGGTTCGTTATTTCAAATGTAGACGCGCGACAAGCACACTTCTGCACCGGTTGGTGCCCACTGCCCACACTGCATAATGTGTACTTGTAATATCTGAGAGAGAAAGCTGGACGCGCCGGCGCCTCTCTCTCTCTCATATAGTGAGGGAAATCCACCTGTAACGTTAATCCGAGCGGAGAGGTTAGGCTGCTCACGGACTGAATATGCGCTCTGCAATGATAATGTGATCGATGCCTGTAGTCCACGCTGACAGCTGTTTCGGGGCAGTTTTTTAGTTCTCATCTCCATAAACATAAGACACCGGTGCATCTCTGATTTGTTGTTGGTCTGCCATTACTTTCGTATTTCTTCTTCGCTGTGAATGACAATTTCCGTTCATCTGACCATCCATAATCCGGTAAGCGCCACCACCACAAGAAGTCTGGAGGTACTGCCGCTCCGGTAAGCCACAGTGTAGGTATGAATTTAGATCTTTTGTATGTTTAAAAAAATATCGATACTTGGTACCAGAGTATCAATAACGTCTCGCGGCCAGAAATATCGCGATAAATCGGCACATCAATTTATTGTTCCACCCCTAATATAAAGCTAGTCTTGGTGGAGGCTGGTAAAGATGACTTGCCTGTGATGTCAGATGCCTGTGATGGTCTTATTATTGATGGTCCGTGTACTTGGCGGCCAATGGATTTTCCTTTTGCAATTACAAAACCAAAATCGAGCGTTCACTCGTTTTTTGTTTTAATATTGAAAGTAGAAAAATGAGAAAACAGCTCCTTTTTCGTTTTTTCATTTTTTTCCAAGAAACGAAAAACAAGAATTCAGCTTAATTTTTCGGGGGGGGTTTTTCGTTCAGGAGTAGAAAAATGAAAAAAACAGCTTGAATATTCGATTTCTACACGTGGGCGGGAATTCAACGCCCCTTTCTGCTGATTGGTCAGCCGAAGATCTTCCGCAGCTCCGCGAGGCAGAAATCTTCTACTGCTGCAGGTGTACGGATTCTTGATGTGTTTATTGCAACTACATTTCATCTTTTTCTCATCAAATAACCAGACAAATGAATAGCTCGATACGTTCCAGGGCAGAGTGTAGACAGCGCTTTCTTCAGATACATAAATTCTATGATTTGCATCTGCTGGGCATGTATGATATGACAGCTGTCATAGCCTACCCTGGCTGGTCACCCTGTAAGTTTGTTTAATTAATTAATTAATTACTTTTAAATAAAATATTTTAAACACTAATACAAAAAAGAAAGAATAATGCATTGACATATAACAGACCTGTTATAACGTTCAAGAACTGTGTCATTCTGACTATTTTACAATCAGAGAACAACAGAGATAAAATACATACTCTTTTGGTTTTTTTAAATTGATTATAATTGAGATCTCAAAATGCGCTTGTGCTGGCCCGGCAGTGAGCTGCATGCGCACTCGCACACAGGACTATAACGCAAGATTTTCATAGCTGTAACTTGCCATTTCAGGTTAATTCTCACCAAACCCCACAGAATACATTAAGAACGCTTGGAATATAGGCTACGTCACGAGATTAATATGATTATTTTACGACAGATTTGCATCCGCTTAAAAAATTTAAGTCAACATCTCTGCCATTCTCTGCCAAGTGAGAGCAGGATATTTTGTGTGTGTGTGTTTGTGTGTGTTTCGAAAAAGGAAGGTAAAGCCTTTAGAATAACAAGGTGAGTAGTTACCCCTATAGTTCACACGGTTCCAATAAGTTGCGATGGGTTAAATAAACTCAGTAAACTAAATAGCAGACAAACGCGACTACAGTCAAGTGCAGACCGGTATTGAAGTGTACAGCAAATATGCAGTCATAACTTTGTTTTTGCTGAGTTTAATTAATATTGAGTAAGCCTATTAATTGATATTCACTTGGATTTTTTCCTCAGAAGGGAAATAATACTGTCATTCATGGTCGTATGGTAAAAAAGTATATTTTTATTTGTGCACGTTCAAAATGACAACGAAATGTCATTCCTTTTGAAAAATAAAGTGAACAGCAAAATGTGCTGCTTTAGCGCGTCTCGGTCTCATTGAGCATCTTTCTGGCGCACGCCACAAACATTAACCAATACACCGCAAATATCCTATTTGACGCACCTACTAGAAGTCTACATTTAGATTAGTTGACGTTAAATGCATCATATAAGTCACTTTGGAATACATCACAGCATGTTTTAAAAACGTGACTTTACAGTATGGAAAATACGGTAGGCTATAGCTATTTTTTTCACGGACCCACTGGCACTTTGAGAACCGCTGGTCTACACAGAAGAAAGCGCTGTCTAAACTGCCCCGGAACGGATTATGTCGAGCTATTCATTAATCTGGTTGTTCGATGAGAAAAAGATGAAATGTAGTTGCAATAAACGTGTAAAGAATCCGTACACCTGCAGCAGTGGAGGACTATTATTCTGCCTCGCGAAACTGCGGAAGAACTGCTGACTGCACGGTTTGACCTTCTGCTGACCAATCAGCAGAAAGGGGCGTTTAATTCCCGCCCACGTGTAGAACTCGAATATTCAAGCTGTTTATAAATTTTTCTACCCCTGAATGAAAAATGAAAAAATAAGCTGAATTCTTGTTTTTCGTTTCTTGGAAAAAATGAAAAAACAAAAAAGGAGCTGTTTTCTCATTTTTCTACTTTAAATATTAAATAATAAAAAAAAAAAATAGTGAACGCTCGATTCCCGATTTTGGTTTTTGAATTTCAAAAGGAAAATCCGTTGGCCGCAAAGTACACGGACTATTGATCTTATCAACTGAGCATGAACAAAGTAAACTGCCAAATTAAATTATAAAACTACCAAAATAAAATTATAAAAAAGAATGATAAAATAACGTTAACTGGTTAATGAAATATGTTTCTGTTCAGAACGATTAAACTTGATTTAGTTTTTATGTTCCTGTTATAATTTTGTTAGTCTCCCATTTTCATTTTCATTCCTTGAACCAAGTTTGTATTTTTCATGACAGTTAAACTCATTTTAAGCAACCCACCAAGCAACAACCCAGAACACTTTAGAAATAGCAAAGCAATGCCCTGAAATACCACCCAAAATAACATACCATTGTGGCAGTGAGTTTTGATCTATATATCTGTTGTAACTGTAGACATAAACTCTTCTTTCAGGTAATCACTCTCAGCTCCTCCCAGTCTGGATCCCCTGTCACAAGTACAGTCCCCAGCACCCCCACATCTTTACAGCCACTCGTCAAACTGGAGTCTGGAAACACAGGTGCTGTGAGTGGCTCGCGCCCTCTTCAGAAATACATTGTGGTGTCTTTGCCTTCATCCTCTTCCTCACTGGAGAACAAGGGCTCAGGTGTCCTCCCATCCTCTACTTCACCTATCAGCATGGAGTCGGCTGTCAAGCTGGAACGTTCGGAATCACCGGCTGCAAACACACAATCGCCACATTGAAACACACACTTGCTTGCACCACCAAGATACAGAAGAACAATAAATGTAGCTTGAGACTCGTAATAGTGCTTACACAGCACTTTCAGACAAACTGACACGCATGCTTAGAATTAGCAAAACGAGCAAATAGCTATGCACACTTTCACCATAAGACTCACTCACATATATTGACACTGTGTACATAGAGTATATATCCAGTATGTCAAAACATGAATAATCAATCATGTATATATAGCCAAGCTGTAACAATGACAGCCATACACGCATCACACAAAAATACAGGATGGAAATTGATTGTGGTGTGTGTGTGTGTGTGTATGTGAAGCACAAGTCTTCAGGGTTCAGCTCTAGCCATGCTTCGTTAATGAACATAAGGATATGGTTGTATTTATGGAAAAAGAATGATAGATGTGGAATGTGTGGGTAGAAAAAAAGAGACAAGTGGGTCCATCACTGTCTAATTTACATTTGTATACTTAAGCATATGTTCGCTTCATGTATGAAAACTGGGCATTTATAGGGTTTAATGAACAATTTAACTGATTTGCTATTTCATGTTTATTTTTTATCTTCTATAATAAAGATGTTTTTTTTTTATGTGGTTGTCATTTTTTATTTCCCTATGAGCTGTAGAAACCACAGTTTTCAGATGTCACATGTGCTTTCAACAGCTGTAGAAACCATAGTTTTCAGATGTCACACGACTTGGCTCTAGCAAATTATTATTTATTTTTCCCCAAAAAACAAAACATGGTAATCGTTAAGTACAATAGTAGCCTGAACACGTTTAGAAACTAGTAAAAATTGATTCCTTGCACCTCTAATGCAGTTAAAAAATAATGGGGAATGGGTGTGCTTATATATATATATATATATATATATATATATATATATATATATATATATATATATATATATATATATAGATCATATAATTGCTTATAAACAAACATGTAGCACGCATTTAGTCATTATTTATGTTTAACATGTAAACTACATTGTGTTGAAAGTCAGTTTCTCAACGTGATCGTCAAATAAATGCAAACTGAAGGATCCCTCCTCCCCCGATGACTGCTGCTTGTACACGGTAGTAAGGCCAGTTTCCGTATGTTACTCCAATATCTCTGAATTACAGTAGCAACCCGTGTTTCTGGAGTTTTTCTATATTTGGTAAGTAGATTAAGTATTTCTCTCACCTTCGCTGAATGTTGCTGTTCCGTCAGCTGTTTTTAAGCCATATTAAACAGTTGTGAATTTGAACTAACTACAGTGTAAAATTTTGTTCATTAAGTTGCCTTTTCCGCGTTCACACGTGATTTTAAAAAAAACTTTATTAGAACAGAAACACGCTGTTTGAAGATTACGCTGCTAACGAAAAGACTCGCGATCTACCATAAACTACCAGCACGGATACAGTGGTTCTGTTTCATGTTTCGTTCGTTTGCTCGTTTTGCTTGTTTCTTCACTTGTTGGTCTGGCCAAAAAGGCTTTGAGGTTTTTAAAGCTCTTTTGCTGCTCCTAAAAAGAACTTTGTGGTTTTTAACTTTGCCCATGTTTTTTTAGGCTACAGAGTCCTGAAGATCTTATTGCACAATTTGACTGGTGATTGATTAATTAATTATTGATGTCTTTGTTCATTAAATCAAAGGCTGAAAGAATTTATTCTGTTTTTTAATATCAGAAGCATTTGACTTTTTATACTCTTACTCTTTTATTTTTACTCTTAGTTTATGAGCGTGTTCGGGTGCGTTCTGTTTTGTTTTACAAACATGTTTTCTAACAACCTCGGAGTACTCTAAGCACTGGTATGGTATGGGTGTGTCTTTGAGTGTGAGTGATTCTGCCAGTGGATTTTCTCCAAAGGTCAAGTGGAGATGTTTTTTTTTATTTATTATATAGATGTGGTGCGATAATACAGTACCTTTAACTACACTGCAACAAAATTATTTTGGTACTTGTGAATCTGTATTGAGAAACACAAAAGTCTGCATGAAATCAAAAGACTTATTTACTTTGCTTACATCACTATTCTTGTGATTGACAGTTAATCTGTGCAACTTAATCCACTTGAGAAAAAGTAAATAAATTGTATGTCTCATACAAAAATTTGAAAACTTCCTCCAAGCTTCCTCTTTGGAATAGAGTGCCTTAGTGCCCCCCCACAGTGGTCTAGGAAGTACGTTTTCTATTTATTTTCAGCATAGGAAGCGTTATAAGCCATGAACCAAGCCAACCAGCCACGAGGTGAATTGCATTGCAAACTTTTATTTGAAGCAGACATCAGACAGAAACATAAAGGTACAAGACTGTGTGCTTTAGTGAAGCAAAGGAGTAGGCTAGGTCATTTTTACTTCTTGAACCCAACTGGGTTAAGGCTAGAAGGGATACGTATGGCGCTACTGGGCATGCGCACATCAATAAGCCCCGCCCTCTTTTTTCTTTTCTTTCGTTTTCCAAACTGTTTCAGTAGGTCCTACAGATGGGTCATTGATTTTGGTATTCATGGTGTTGTTGAACAAAAATCACAAGAATAATAAATATCTAAACAAAATCTAACTTTTAGCTGGACATGTACCAAGTAAAATTAAATGTAACCCCTCTTAATTTATTATTTAAACAGTATATTTCACAAATACGCCAAACTTTATTCCAATTTAAATTTCTGAATACATAGGTCCACAATAAGCTTTTATGAGTAGTTGTGTCACCTGTTATAATATTCCTAATACTGTGTTTATTAGTACAATTCTGTTTAAGAATCAGTGTCTCCTAGAAGCACGCTGTCTTTAACAAGTGCTTCAGAAGTATCAGTTCCACAGGCTCTTACAAAATGTATAACTTGTTGGGATATGGCATCAAATACGACAGCATATGTTCTTTTGGCGTAACTGGTAATCCAAATTAATCCAAGAATTTAGAATCCAGGAAGTTAATAAATTACTGTCCCTCTGTTTATCTTATTCAACACTGTTCCACTCTGAAATATGTCATATACTAAAGTCAGACTTTAAAACGGAGAGACTGGAGCTCCGTTTTCCAATTGGCAGGGTCCCTATGTACAGGATATCTGTTAAAGTTCATTTGACAAAAAGCATTTATTCATCCTGCAACATCATCAAATGTAGAGGGCGCTTAAGTCATGCATATTAGACAAGTCTCGATGTCTATCATAATGATGTCTCAAAATATTCTGTAAATATAGTAAAAATTTCCAAATGTTTTTGTAAAATGCATCTGTACATAATACATTCATGTGCATTTAAATAAATATAAAGGTATTATTAATTGTATTAATATAAACTGGGTGATAACTGTCTGTTGTGATGTTTAATATGAAAATAAACATACTTTGATTATGTTAGATGTGTCTTTTATCTTTAACTGTAATCATGATAGTTGCATTCCAGCTGTTGCATCTCTCACACTTTAAACCTTCACTTAAAAAGTTACTGAACGTTTCCATTGCTATTGCCTAGGAAAGTAGTTGTCAGCAAAATCAGAATTTATATTGCCTTTTTTTTTTTTTTTTTTTTTTTTAAATTTGATGTAGCTCAGAACCTCAAAATTACTGAGCTGTAGCTCTTGTCATCTAGCCACATTTTCTCCTGCAATATATAAAAAATAGCTTACTGTTCATTTTTCTTTCCTATTTTTGTCAGGTCAGAGTGAAGTAAAGAGAATGGAGGACAGAAGTTTATTGCAGAATATTCGCAGACCTCCCAAACTCAGCACACCTGTTTTAAGTACTCACAGTTACTCTGTTGTTCTGTATGAGTGTAATATGTTGATGTGACGATTCATTAAATTATTACAAAAGTACAGTAAAAAACTCCTTTGTCTCTAATTAATGTTTCACAGTAATCTCCAAACTCATTGTGACCGCCCTGCCCATTGCACAGGTATCGATTGGTATGTGTCTTTATTTTATCAGGACTTTATAAACCTAAGTTAATTTTGACAATATTTTGAGGAAACAAGTCTATCATCTCCCTTGTTTGTCATAGGTGCAATATATCTGCATGACTGTCCAAAGCAGCCCTATATCCCCATCTATCTGCTAGTGTCAGGTGTGTTTGCACTAGTGCTGGGTCTGTTGTCCTGCCTGCCATGCACTCAGGAGCCAGAAGATGGCACTCAGTCTCCTCTGAGCAGTCTCTGCACCACCTGGAATTCACTGGTGTCACTCTTTCTCTTCTGCTGGTTCATTGCTGGTAAGATATGCAATAAAGAACAATTTAGATAATAATAATAATAATAATAATATGTTTTTATGTAAAAAAATGAATTCAAAGAGATAAAAGTGCACTAAGTATTGTTTTGTTTGTGTTTTGTGGTTGATATGAAACTGGTTTTGGACATTATACTAATGTTTGTACTACAGTTAGTATAAAATGTATTTGGACTGTTTATCACATTGAATATTTGAATGATATGCAAGAATTTTGTTTGTGAAAGTTTTAAATATATGGATAATTAGTCAAACTTCACTCCCACATCAAGCACTGCCATTTTAGGAATATCCTGCTCACAGGCTTATTGGTCAGTCATGATTAACTTGTTCTGGAATCAGTTAGGTTGAGTAGTATTCTGCGTGTCAAGTGATTACATGGTGACCACCCTTGTGTATAATAAAACCGCTTCCTTGGCCACTGATTTGACTGGTCTTCAATAAACAGTTTAAACAGAAGTACAGTACTGTTCACTTCCAGTTTAAGTTTTTCAATAAATTACTTCACTCCTCTCTCCCCTACAGGTAATGTTTGGATCTACTCTATTTACCAGCCTAGTTACAACACTGGGACCGATTATTGCAATAAGACATTGTACCTTTTTGCTTTCTGGACCACCACATTGGTCTATATATTGCTGGGCATCACCTTCCTTGGGGGATGCTGTATGTTATTCTGCTTGTGTTTGTGTGGAAGGAGTAGAAATGTGGATGACGTTTGATTGACAAGGCCAACAGTCACTGATATTACTAATAATAACACTGTTGTGCACTTTAGCAGTTTCAGGCCTGCTTATTCTTCTTTTTGTCCTTATTTGATGTAGTGCCACTTACTAGGTCAGTTATGAGCTTTTGCATTATTGATGAGTGGCATTACACTGTTAAGTAACTCTATAAGTTCCTGTGTGTAAATGTATCTGTATTGTTGAGCACCAGAGTCTTTAGAAGATGTCAGTTTATTAACTGGACTAATGTCTTTATAATGGCATGTGTTAGATTTTGCCTTTGAGAATGTTGTGTAATGCAGAAAGACAAAAAAAGATTAATAAATTGATATAAAATGTTACCCATCATTCAGTTTGTTCATTTATGTATTGGTAATTATTAATTTTGTAATTATTAATTTTGTAATAATTTTGATTTTTTTTTTTTTTTTTTTTTTTGTAAATTGATGCTAAGCTGTATAATTGACCATTATCCATTATCTCAACTGGCACTTGGTTTCCTTTATAGCTGTGCTGGTTTCATGTCTTTTCTCACATAAATAATTGCAACTCAGATCAATATTTCATGTCCATTTATCTGGTGGCTGTATATTTTGACATCTATACACTCATATGCAACTATTACAAAAGGTTCAAACATTCACTGATGCTCCAGACCCTAGAGATGGTTGTGTGTGAAAATTGGAGATCAGCAGTTTCTGAAATGACTGAGACCAGCCTGTCTGGCACCAACAGCCATGCCGTGTTGATGTCACTTAAATCACTTTTTTTCCACCTTTCTTATATATACACCTTTCTGTCGGTTCTTGAATATGGAGATGTTCTGTATAAATTAGCACCCACCTATATTTTACATTCCTTGGATACAAACAAATGGTCCTTTAATACAATACAAACAAATAACAAACTGTAATTTTACAGCTCACCACTGTCAGCTATATACAGTGCCTTTGTGAAAGTATTCAAACCCCTTCATTTTTTTCACATTTTGTTATGTTGCAGCCTTATGTTAAACTGCTTTAAATTACTTTTTTTTCCCCACATCAATCTACACTCTATACACCATAATGACAAAGCAAATAACAGGTTTTTAACATCTTTGCAAATTTATTAAAGAAAAAAAAACTTAAATGATTCCATAGCATAAGAAATTTAACTCAGGAGCATTCATTTTGCTTGTAAATGTTACCACACTTTGAGTGAGGTTAACCTGCGGCAAACTCAATTGAATGGGTATGATTTGGAAAGGCACACATGTCTTAAAAGGTCTAACAGCTGAAAATGCATATTAAAGCAAAGACCAAGCCCTGAGGTCAAAAAACTGCCTGTATAGCTCAGAGACAGTATTGCATTAAACCACACATCTGGGGAAGAGTTCAGAAAAAAATTATGCTGAATTGAAGGTTCACAGAAGCATGTAGCCTCCATTATCCATAATGGAAGATGTTTGGAACAACCAGGACTCTTCCTAGAGCTGGCCTCCTGGCAAAACTGAGCAATTGATGGAGAAGGGCTTTGGTTAGAGTGGTGACCAACAACCTGATGGTCACTCTAGTTGAGCTCCATGATCATACAGTATGTGGAGATAGGAGAAACCTACAGAAGGAAAAACATCACTGCAACACTCCACCAATCTGGGCTTTATGAAAGTGTGGCCAGACTCAATCCTCTCATCAGTGAAGACACATGAAAACACACTTGGAATTTGCAAAAAAGCACCTAAAGGACCCTCAGACTCTGAGAAACAAGATTCTCTGGTCTGATGAACCTCAATTCCAAGCATCATATTTGAAGGAAACCAGGCACTGCTCATCACCTGCAGAGTACCATCCCAAAAGTAAAGTGTGGTGGTAGCAGCCTCATGCTGTGGGGCTGTTTTTCAGCGGCAGGGACTGAGGGACTCATCAGAGTAGAAGAAAAGCTCAATGCACCAAAATATTGAGATAGCCTTAATGAAAACCCAGTCCAAAGCTTTCAGAACCTCAGACTGTGCAGAAGGTTCACCTTCCAACAGGACAATAACCCTAAGCACACAGCAAGAGAGGATTATGGACAACTCTGTGAATGTCCTTGAGTGGCCTAGCCACAGCCTGGGACTGAACCCAATCAAATATTTCTGGCGAGACCTGAAAATGCGCGTCTGCCCCCATCCAACCTGACAGACCTTGAGAGGTGAAGAGGCGAGGAGAAGAATGGCAGATAATTGCCAAATGAGGATGTGCAAAACTTGTCGCATCATAAACAAAAAGATTTGAGGCTGTAAAGGTGCTTCAGCTAAGTACTGAGTTAAGTACATTGAATAAGTATTCAAACCATTATTTCAGTTTATATATATATATATATATATATATATATATATAAATTTACAAAGTTGTGACAGTTCTGTTTTTGCTTTGCCATTATGGTGTATGGAGTGTAGATTGATGTGGGGAAAAAAAGTAATTTAAAGCATTTTAACATAAGGCTGCAATATAACAAAACGTGAAAAAAATGAAGGGGTTTGAATACTTTTGCAAGGCACTGTATAATTTGTACATGAACAGTAGAATTTGTACTTGTTAGTCCTCATTATTGACACAGATTTCATCATTAGTATTTGTTCATCTAGAAATCTATTTTGGGTTTATTGCATTATCTTTCTTCTCTTACTCAACATAAAATTGTTGGGGCTTATTCTTTACATTCATAGAACTGTTCCATCTGAAAGAACCAAATTGTCACGAATCCAGCCTCTGCGATCTCAGCTTAGACGCGAGGGTCCGCGTTCGTCACTGAGTTGTTTTTTTGGACTTTGCTTTGTTGACTGTTGGCTCACTATTCACTGTGGGTGTCACGGATGAGGATCGCGACACCGCATCTATGTCTGAAATGGTGGCGGCACCAGAACGCACTCACAAAATGGCCATCACAACAACCGGTCAAGTCACAGCTGCTGTTTCTGAGTCAAGTCAAGTAACCGCTGATCTTCATGAATCAAGTAAAGTCACAGTTAATCTTCACGTGTCAAGTCATGTCTCAACTGATCGTCACGAGGCAAGTCACGTCACCGCTGACCATCCAGAATCTCTTCACGTCTCTGCTGACCATCCAGAGTCTCTTCACG
Organism: Tor tambroides; assembly: GCA_021397915.2. Lineage (NCBI taxonomy): Eukaryota > Metazoa > Chordata > Actinopteri > Cypriniformes > Cyprinidae > Tor > Tor tambroides. The sequence goes on from JAFVLL020031718.1 coordinate 12,668, forward strand.
TCTCCGCTGACCATCCAGAGTCTCTTCACGTCACCGCTGACCATCCAGAGTCTCTTCACGTCACAGCTGATCAGCCAGAGTCTTGTCACATTCTGTCTGCCACACCCAGATATCCAAGGTCAGTCCTTCAGTATCCTAGTCTGGTATCCAGTGTGAGGGATGCACCACTGGTGTCTGCACATGCAGCTGGTATCTCAAGTCAAGTCACCTTTATTTATATAGCGCTTTAAACAATACAGATTATGTCAAAGCACTTAACAGTATCAAATTGGAGGATAGAGTGTCAGTAATGTATAATAATAAGAGTAAAGACTCAATTTTCAGTTAAGGGCATTTCATTATTGAATTCAGAGATTTCATTGTCTAGCTCAGTTTAGTTTAAATAGTATCTGTGAAATCAAATGGACCATAATTGCTAGAAATTAAGTGTCCCCAACTGAGCAAGCCAGAGGCGACAGCGGCAAAAGACAGAGCTCCCTCTGTGACAGAATGGAGAAAAAAACCTTGGGAGAAACCAGGCTCAGTCGGGGGGCCAGTTCTCCTCTGGCCAGGATATTATTGTTTATTTATTGTTTACTTATTGTTTTAATTAAAATTTTAAATGTATAAATGTATTATATTTCTATTCTCCAAAACCAGCTCACTGTAACCCTCCTGTTCCTGGACTAATTCCCCTGTCTGAAGCGTTTCCCATGATGGGGATTGCTTTGTGTTGCGTTCGGGCTGCGTACACCACCACAGAACTGCCCGAGATGGCAACGTCCACTGTGATGTCTCCAGAGGTGGCGGCTGATGCTGCAGAACCTCTTGGGGTAGTGACACTCGCTGCTGTGCTCTCCGAAGCGATGGCACTCGCTGCAGCTTCTTCAGAGGTGGTGGCACATGCTGCAGAACCTCCTGAAGCGGCGGTGCTCGCTTCAGCTCCTTGTATGGTGGTGGCGCCCAGCAATGTACTCTCAGCCTGTCGTGTTGCGGTCAAAGAGACCATTACTGAACTCTCCCTGTGTCCGGAGTTTACCACTGTAGAACCTCCAGAGGTGGCGGCAACTGCTGCAGAACCTCCGGAGGTGTCAGTGGTATCCACCTATCAATCCTCGTCCTGTCCTGTCATGGCTATGGAGGCTGTCTGCGAATCCTTGTCCTGCCCTGTCACGGCTATGGAGGCCATCTGTGATTCCTTGTCCTGCCCTGTCACGGCTATGGGGGCCATCTACGAATCCTCGTCCCGTCCTGTCATGGCTAAGGAGGCCGTCTGTGAACTCTTTGCCTGTCCTGTCACAGCCAAAAGGGCTGTCCCTGAACTCTCGTCCTGTCCTGTCACGGCTAAGGAGGCCGTCTGTGAACTCTTTGCCTGTCCTGTCACAGCCAAAAGGGCTGTCCCTGAACTCTCGTCCTGTCCTGTCACGGCTAAGGAGGCCATCTGCGAATCGTCCCGTCCTGTCACGGCTAAGGAGGCCGTCTGTGAATTCTTTGCCTGTCCTGTCGCAGCCAGAAGGGCTGTCCCTGAATTCTCGTCCTGTCCTGTCGTGGCTACAGAGGCCACTTATGAACTTTTTTCCCTGTACTGAACTGGCCGAGGAGGCCATCTCTGAACCCTCATCCTCTGTCCTCGTCCCTAGTAACCTTGTCACAGCCAAAAAGGTAACCTTTGTACACTTAACCCTCCCTGCTGTGAACTCTGAAACCATGAATGAAATCTATATTTGTTCCATTACTTCTGTCTTTGCTAAAGAGACCACTGGTGAATTGTCTGTCTATCCAGTACCTGCCAATGCTTCTGGTTTTGAACTATCTGTCGGTCCTGATTTAGTCATTGAGCCTGTTGCTGAACCATCCATCTGTCCAGTTTCCCTTAATGAGCCTGATTATGAACTGCCTATATGTTCAGTCTCAGTCAGTCAGCCTGTCTTTAAACTGTCTTTCTGTTTAGTTCCAGTCAATGAGTCTGATTTTAAACTGTCTGTCTTGCCAGTTTCTATCACTGGACTGTCCACCAATTTAGTACCAGTCAATGCATCCAATTGTGAACTGTCTGTTGGTTTAAATTCTGCAGTCAAATCTGGTGCTGACTTATCCGTTTGTCCAGTCTCCTCTAAGGAGCCTGAATGTGAAGTGTCAATCTGTCTAGTTTCAGTCTATGAGCCTGATTTTGAATTGTCTGCCTGTTTGGTTTGTCAGTGGACTTGCTCATGAACTGTCTACCTGTCAAGTCTCAGTCAGTGAGCCTGGTTGTGAACTGTCTGCTTGTTCAGTGGGCTCCAGGGAAACTGTTGATGAACTTCTTGTATTCCCTGCCTCAGTCTTTGAGACCGTAAATGCCATGTCTGTCTCTTGTGTCTCAGTTTTCCCTAGGCTCCAATCTCTGCTGTGGGTTCCTGATCCGTCGTGGTGCTCTCCTGCCTTGTCTGCTCCGCACTGGTGGGCTCCTGCTCTGTTTGCTCCTCCGTGGAGGTCTTCTGCCCCGTCTGCTCCGCCCTGGTGGGCTCCAGTCCCGTTTGCTCCGCCCTGGTGGGCTCCTGCTCTGTCTCCTCCGCCGTGGTGGTCATCTGCTCCGCCCTGGTGGACTCTAGTCCCGTCTGCTCTGCCTTGGTGCCCTGCTCTGCTGGCTTTGCCTCTGTTCCGGGTCTCTTCACTTCCTCACGGACCTGGCCCTCCGTCCCTCCCCCTGTTCCGCCTTCGCTCCACCGCCCTCCTGGATTGTTCTGAGTTTGGAGCGTCTGGAAGCCGCTCCTTGGGGGGGGGCTCTGTCACGAATCCGGTTCATGGTCTTCCGTACACTCACCATCAGAGGTCGCCGTTCCATCATATTGACTCTTCCACCACACTACTGTTGCACGTCACCCACAGACTACAATTCCCATCATCCATTGCACCAACGACACACACAGCTGATTGCACTAATCACGCTCACACCTGAGAATTATCACACAATCACACACTCTTTATAAGCCTTGGACTTTCTCTCCTTCACTGCCGAGTGTTGTTCTGCGTTTAGCACTCTCCAAGTGTTAGCTGCGTTACCGAGCCATTCCGTGTTTATGTTTAGCTCAGAGTCTGGTTCTGCGTTTAGCACTCTCCTAGTGTTAGCTGCCTTACCGAGCCATTCTGTGTTTTCTAAATCTAAGTTTAGTTTATTTTGTTTATAGTCTCGTTTCCTGTTTCCAGCCCTTGTATCGTAGATTAACCCTTGCCTCGCCGTTCGGACTCTGTTTGTACCTTATCTGGACAGTCGCTCACGTTTCTGGATTACCCCTGTTGTCAAGCCCTCTGGATATTGTTCACCGGTCAAAGACCCACGCTTCCCCTCTGGATTATTCTTGTATCTTGTCTGTGCCATACCCGTGTGCTGATGTTTTGACTCTGCTTGTGTTTTTGACCACGTCATTATTTAATAAAGTTTGCAAATGGATCCGCACATCTCACGTCTTGTTCACCCCGTTAAACAAATTAGGTAAACAAAAAGCTTTTCAATGTCACATTTAGTGATTGGAATACTTCACAAAATGATTAGAATATGCAAATCTGTTGTCAATAAGTTAAATCTCCTATTTGTAAGATAGTAAAGGAAGATTTATTTCTTGCTTAAATAAATGAAAAATAAAATAAAAAATATATAAAAAGGTTTAGGTAAGATCAAGTAGTAACAGGTTAGTGCTAAACATGCTGCCTTAAAGCAAACTGAAGAAAACAAGAACCTTGAATGTCCAAATGTCAGTAACCAATGTCAGTGATACTTAGAAGAGACTCCTGCAGTGCTAGTTCAATTACTGTTATCATGTGCATGCATTGCATGCACAGCTGGTCAGACGTACCAACAATACCCAAGCGGGGTGCAGCTTAGTGAAAGGTAAGTTAGTAACTCTTACAACCTAACAAACAAGATTAACTGACTAAATGCAGAGGGGAAAATTTGTATGAATGTAGTTATTTGTAATAAACCCTATATCTTTTTTCTCTAAGACCCAGGGTATGTAGAGAGTAATGGACATTTGGAAAGATATAGAGTTATTAATACAGTTATTAATGGAATTAAAAAAAAAAAAAAAAAACTTTTGGAAAAAAAATAAATAAACACTTGATTTAACTAGTCTATAAGATAAGAACTATGAATTTAGGATTGGAAAATCATAGTGAATTCACGATTTCCAAATGTCCAATTAAACCATATTATGCAGTACTCATAAGTACGCATACATACAATGCCTTGCAGAAGTATTCAAACCCCTTCATTTTTTTTTAATGTTTGCAGCCTTACGTTAAACCGCTTTAAATTACTTTTTTTCCCACAACAATTTACACTCCACACACCATCATGACAAAGCAAATAACAGGTTTTTAACATCTTTGGAAATTTATTATACATAAAAAACCTAAATGATTCCACTGCATAAATATTCAAACCCTTATCTGGGACAGTTAAAATTTAGCTCAGGAGCACTTACATATTGCTTGTAGATGTTACTACACTTTGAGTGAAGTTAACCTGTGTCAGGTTCAATTGAATGGGTATGATTTGGACACATACATCTTAATAAAAGGTCTAACAGCTGAAAATGCATATCAGAGCAAAAAACCAAGCCCTGAGCTCGAAAGAACTGCCTGTAGAACTCAGAAACAGGTTTGCGTCAAGCCACACATCTGGGGAAGAGTTCAAAAAAAAATTCTGCTTCATTGAAGGTTCACAGAATCATGTAGCCTTCATTATCCATAATGGAAGACGTTTGAAACAACTAGGACTCTTCCTAGAGCT
>JAFVLL020031719.1:0-34086 GCA_021397915.2 Tor tambroides
ATTCTGAGTATGGGTCACCATACTTGGCCACACACCACTTCCCTTTCCCTTTCCCTAAAGCTCATAGAGGACCACACTGGGAATAAACTTTATTGCATTATTAGCAAAAAATGTCTCTAGGTTACGTATGTAACCATGGTTCCCCAAGGGGAATGAGATGCTGCATCAGAAATGCTTTGGGAACACCTCTGCGTGACCATGCTCTGAAGCATGTGTGAAATCAGTCCAATGGAATGGGAAGACATCACAGGCGGGATGATGTAGAGACCAGGAAGCTTAAAAGTGCATCAGGTGTAAACAGCATTAACTTCTGACTTCTGAAGCCAGCGTTCACAGGGATGTAGGAAGTATGGCAGGGAGATGCAGTGTCTCGTTCCCCTCAGGGAACCATGATTACATACGTAAACTATAGACTTTCCCCTTCAGGGAACTTGTGTTGTGTCAGAAATGCTTTGGGAACAAGAATACCCACTCTGCCATGCTTTCAAGTCTAGTGTGAAATCATACAAGCACAGCTAAGATAAAAAGACTGAGGAGCCAGGAGTATTTCCGACATCAAGGTTGTAGAACATGACAAAAGTAAGCAGGGAAGTGGGGAAGACCAACCCATAGATACCCCAGAAAGAAGGACCTTAGAGGCTGTTCTACTTCTTGTAAAGTGCGCTCTGACCCCCAAGGGAGAAGGAAGGTCAGAGGAATCATACACCAGAGAGATAGCCTCAACTATCCACCAGCTTAGGGTCTGCTTAGTTGCCGGGAGACCTTTCTTGGGCTGACCAAAGCAAACAAATATCTTATCAGATTTCCTCCCCAGGGCAGCTCTGTAGACACAAGGTTCCAGTGCTCTAACTGGACACATAAGCTTAAGCTCTACCTGGTCTGGGCCCTGAAAGGTTGGCGGACAGAAAGCCCTGGAGCACAATGGGCTGTGAAACTACTGCGGGCACCTTAAGCACATACCCTGGCCTATGTCTTCACCATACCAGGCACAAACTCAGGGCAAGAAGGAGCCACTGAAAGGGCCTGAAGGTCACCAAACCTTTTAAGGGAGGAGATGGCCAATAGAAACGCTGTTTTAAGTGTCAGGAATTTCTCTGGAACCTCCTTGAGGGGTTCAAAAGGAGGTCCACAGAGAGCTTTCAGGACCACGGCTGGGACTCTAGTGCACACAGCAGGCCTCAGCCTCAGGGTGCCATGGAGGAAACGTGTGACCAGCGGGTCACTCTCCAATGATTGACCACCCAGGGGGGCATTGTAAGCAGCTGTGGCCACCACGTACACCTTCAGAGTGAAGGGGGTCAACCCTGCGGAAAACCATTCCTACAGGAACTCCAGCACTGAACCAACCGGGCAGTTGACTTGGTCCAGCAGATGGCTGCTGCACCAAGAAGTGAAAAGGTTCCACAGTTTCCTCTTGGAGGGAGCTCTGGACTGGAGAATGGTCTCAACAACCTCAGCTGAGAGGCCAGATGCTATGAGGCGTGCCCCCTCAGAGGCCACACCCATAATTTCCGTAACTCTGGGCGTAGGTGAATAATTGAGGGGACAGGAATCTCCCAAAGGGAACCATCGAGAAGGGTCACCAAGTCCGAGAACCATATTTGGGCTGGCCAGAATAGGGCTACTAGCAACAGTCGGACCAGAGCAGGAGCATGCGGCCTCAGCCATGTCTGTACAATGGCATCCTGTCCACGAGGAGCTGGATTCATGAGGGAGAACCAGAGTTGGCAGTGTGTTGTTGTAACAAAGGTCGTAGTTCGGGGAAGGAGGTGGGAACCAGTGAACATTTAAACCATTTAATAATAAAATAAACAAACACAAAATGAAAGTAAAGCGGCAGCCCCTCACGGATGACTGGCACATAGAACATAAAAAGTCCAGGCCTGGTCCTCTCTCATCTTGCACTGTTGTCACTTCTCCATTTTATCCTTCCGGAGCTCCTCCTTGGGACTCGAAACCAGTGAGTGGTGCAAATGTCGCTCATTATCATTTACTCCACCGGTCTCATTCCACTCTCACGGCTTTCGGCCCCACCCCACTCATCACAGTCGTCTCTAGAGAAGTGAACATATCCGCTTCTGCCTGGCCAAAAAGCACTTAAAGAAAGTGCAGGTTAAAAGTCCTAGGCCAAAAGGAAGAACCCCATACTGGTTTGTTTCGCCTCCGAAAGCAAACCTCAGGAACTTCCGGTGTTGATACATGGAACTATGCGTCCTTTAGATCTATAGTGACAAATCAGTCCTCAGACCTGATTTGAGTCACAATCTGTTTGAGTGTCAGCATCTTGAACCTGAATCTTGAAAGAGCGGTTCAGCTGACAAATATCTAAAATAGGATGCAACCCCACCATCCATATGATGAGTGAAGTAACGATGAAGTAACGGCTGTAGAACCTGGACTCTTTCTCGAGAGAGAGGAGGAACATGTTCTATGGCCTCCTTCCTCAAGAGAGTGTCTACTTCTTGTTTCATTACCAGATCCTGCTCGGGGCCCACCAAAGTGGGTGTGACCCCAATTAATCAAAGCGGACAAGAACCAAACTGCATTCTGTAGCCACTCTCTACAGCATACAGGACCCACTGAGACAAATTTATCAGATACTTCCATGCTGCCAAATAGTGTAAGAGGCGAATCAGCCTCTTGACACTGACCTCTGGTGTACATTGAGCAGCCAGCTTGATGCCTTGAAGTGGTTGACTGGCAGGGAACAACCAAATTGACTGCTTTGATAACCTCCTTTAATGGGAGCTTCCCAGGGTCACTATGTTTCTGGGCAGACACTGAGAAATGCACTCGCTGGAAACCGCTGTGCCCTGAAGCACTGGAGGTGGCAGGGTTAACAGGCCGATCTCCTGAGGGCACTAAGGAGAGACAGGTATCATATGATGAGGTGTACTCCTCTCATCCCCAGAGAGACCTTCTTGGCCGGAGCCTTCTTAGCAAGGAATGACGGTCCATAGACCCGTCTTCTGAGTCAAAGGCTTCGACCGGGAGTGCTGCTCGGACCCCAGATTTCTCTGTGGGGGAGCACAAGAGGCGACACTCCCAGTCTGGGAGGAACCGCTGGAACGTCGCCGTCTGCTTCCTGGCTTCCTGAAACCTGTTGACGACAGAATTGACTGCACCACTGAACAGGCCAGTAAGTGCAAAAGCGGGGCGTCCAGCAGGAAAAACCTGTCATTCTCCTTCATATTAAACAGGTTCAAACAGAGATGTCTCTCTGTGGCCACCAAGGCTGCCATAGACCGAACAATAGATCTGACAGTCTCTTTAGTGGCATGGAGAGACAAATCTGCAGCCTGACAGTTCTTTAACCCTCTGGGGTTGAAGACTGCACTGGTGAGGTTTGTCACATTTTTCTTGATGACTGCGAAAAGAACTAAAAATACTCTGTCATTTTTGATTGCACAGATTAAAGTTAAGGCATCGTTTGAAACTGCAAAGGGTCTACTTTTATTTGTGTATAGTCATAATAACAACAAATCAATGTGCTCACACTGCACAATTTTCAAATTCGTCAGATCACCATTTTCACACTGCATGACTATCTGGGGTAGCATTCAATTGCTGCTGTGTTCACATTGCACGATGGATTGGTGACAGGAGGTTACACACTGCAAGACTTTACAGTAGGAAGAGTAGCCGACAACTCTGTCTGGTCCACAAACTATGTTTCATATATCTCCTTCCCGAACTTCCCTCTGCCCTATATCTTGCTCTCTCATTGTCTGTAGGTCATCGCCAATGTATTTTTCAGTCAGAACTCATTTCACACAGCAGGATTTTGAATTGCAGACAAGTCCGGATATTTAGCATGGCAAATATTTCATAGGTGTTGGCGATTCTTTCAGATCACATCTTTGATAATTCACACTGCGTGATTGTCACTTGTGTGAAGGAGCACTGATTTGCCTCCGATTACGGACATTTGTCGCAAAACCTGTAGGCGAGTGAAAATTGGGGCTAAAATCATGCAGTGTGAACTTGGCATAAATCTCAGTGAATACTTGTCACAAAGACATGATTAATATATGTATAGAAAGCTTGTAATATCTACTTTTAAATTAAGTCATGTCAAAAACAAATATTCTCTGAGCTCATTATCTGCATTATCAGCGCACGCTATTCATATGGTAATCATCCACGTGAGACACACAAACATGTAAATGGCTACATCACCTCCGTAAACAAAGCAGAAATATTCATCAAGTTCATCTAGGATACTTTTCATTTTTGGAAGAAGACGCGCTGAGAGGAGTAAGCCAGAATTTACCTCAGAAGAAGAATGCGATGCCGGAGAAAATCATTTCTGATGAGTAAGGTATTTTTTATTACTTGCGTTAGTTGTTATTGTGACGTAACTTGTATACGTTTTACTAGTTAGACTTTTCCCAAACAATAATTCCTGACTACATGTATGAAATCAAGTGAAACACTTTGAAATACGTCATTTCATTGGATCTAAATGTCTCACAATGCCAGGATGTTTTTTGTTAATGTTCTATAAAATATAAAACAATATGATATAAAAGTAATATGAGTGTTTGCACTGTAACACTATGAATGTTAGAGTCTAAGAATGTTTAGACCAATGTTCACTGTGTAACATTCTGTTCACGAATATATGTAGATGTTTATAATGTGCTTAACAAAAATTTTAGTTTCCCAGATATAAAATGTTTTTGTATTGTATAATACATACAAAGCATGTTTGTTTATGACTCCAAAATCATGTTTTTTTTGAGTTATGAGTGGGCAATATTAGTGATTTCTAATGTAATATTATAGTTGCTCCTGATGTCATGCTAGCAGATGTTTTCTCTTTTTTTGGTGACCAGATACCTTGAAGACTTCACTGTTTTTCTCTGAGAGTGTTGTACCAACATCAGAAGCTGTGAAGCTGTTCAACTACATTGAGCTGATATTCTACACGAATATTGTAAAATAAGCTCTATGACTACTGATGATGGGCTGTTTTTTTTTTCTTGAATTCATGAAAAGAAGCAACAAACACTTTGTAAATATCAGGTGTTTGCTTGTTTCAACATGAACAGGATCTGCTGTCAGCAATGGCACAAAGGAGTGTGACTGTTCAAGTATCTGTGTTTAGATCAGAGTGCTCAGTAATGTGTCTTTGACCTTGTTTATTTCTGATCATACTGTGTTGTAAATAAATGCAAATAATCAAACCCCCTATTATTTGAATCTCCTCACATTTTTTTTTACCTGCCTCACAGTCACACTGATGGCCCATTAGGGGAGGGCCCTTTGTCTCTCAGGTGTGAATCAATAAATATTCATTGTCACTCCTTCACATACGGCCTTTCTAACACAAAACATGTCTTACAAAAGTTAAATCAATATATTGTTTTCTGTGAATGAGTGAGCAGGATGATTTTCACATCAATTTACAGCAAAAACTCTAGTCTACCACATCCAATTATCAAAGGTCTTGTGAACAAATGTTCTGAATGTGTTTTCTGGCCTTATTTCAGTGACTTAATGTTAGTTCCTTTTCGAATGTTCTCACAGAAAGCATGTGTCTCGCTCTTCTCAGATTCTACCTTCTTCAATGAAGGCAGGCCCGCTCTGGAGGGCCTCGGATTAAGAATCAACCTAATTAAGAGTTCTTTGTCACCCAGAAAGCAAGTGGTCTCTCTGGGGACGATTATAGGCTCTGCCCATATGCGGGCTTGGATTACGCCAGAACGGTCCCTGACTATTCCCTGACTGGTGGCATTTTTCAAATTAAGGACTTTGCGTCCCCTCAGGGCTTTTCAGAGGATGCTCGGCCTCATGGCGGCCGCCTCCACAGTGATTCCACTAGGCCTGCTCCAGATGCGGCCTCTCTAGTTTTGGCTCAAAGCCTGTGTCGCCTGGGCCGGTTTTACATCAGGGTAACCCATCGCTGTGTCAGAGCTGTGGCCCCCGGTACAACTCCTCGCCTGTTTAAATCAGGTGTGCAGTTGGGACTGACCTCCAGAAGGAAGGTAGTCATGACAGATGCCTCCAACTCAGGTTGGGGAGCTCTGTTCGAGGGCAATCCAGCGTTCAGCTCCTGGTCAACCCCCGGAGCAATGCCTGCATATCGACTGCCCTGAAATGATGGTAGTCTTCTTGGCCCTAAAAACTTTCCTGCCAGCCTTAAAGGGGCACTTCATCCTGGTCTGTTCACACAACATGACGGTGGTGGTGTACATCAATCACCAAGGTGGTCTCAGGTCACATTCCCTTTACAGGATGGCATGGCACCTCCTATTTTGGGCACAGAGCAAACTCCTCTTACTAAGAGTGGCTCAGTCCTCCTGGTGGCCACACTGTGGAGGAACCAGACATGGTTCCCCGAGTTAGTGCAGCTGTCAGCAGCAGACCCCGTGGCTGTACCATTGAGGAAGGACCTTCTTTCGCTGGCGAAGGGCATGATTTGGAACACCCGGCCAGAGCTGTGGAGCCTTCATCTTCATCTACAAGACGCCTTTACGCCCTTAAATGGTCAGTCTTCCGTGACTGGTGTTCAGCATGAAGCATGGATCCGGGTTCTTGTGATGTGTCCCACGTGCTGACTTTTTTGCAAGAGTTGCTGGACTATGGGCACGCCCCTTCCACACTCAAAGTTTATGTGACAGCTATCACAGTGAACTATTCTCTCAAAGCTGGCCAATCAGTCGGCAGAAACGTCCTAGTTGTTAAGTTCTTGAGGAGTGCTCGGAGGTTGAACCCTCCTTGTCCTCATACTATGCAGACCTGGGACTTGTCCATAGTCCTAAGGGCCCTACGGGGCCCTCTCTTCGAGCCACTCCATTCGGCCGAACTGCGGCCCATGTCACTTAAGACCAGCTGCCTTATTGGCCTTAGTCTCGATCAAGCAAGTGGGTGACTTGCAGCCACTGTCAGTTAGTTCTTCCTGTCTTGAGTTTGGGCCTAATAACTGTAAAGTCGCCCTGAAGCCAAAACATGGTTATGTACCTAAGGTGCTCTCAACTCCTCCTCCTGGGAGTGGTCTAGCAGAATTTCTATCACTGAGATTTGTGCAGCCACCGGCTGGTCATCAGCGTCTGCCTTTGCCAGATTTTACAGCTTAGACATCCCTGCCCTGCAGGCACAGATTTTTGTCTGCCTAATTTACCTATTTCTCCGTAAGAGTTATGTCTTGTGGTCTTCAGCCAATCGGCTTGGGTCTCAACTTTGATCATGCTTCTAGGAGTCTTTATTTTGGGTGCTCCGAGGCTAGGCTCACAGAGCAAGCTTTGTTCTGCATCTGCTTATAGAACACCATGATTGGATGCATTTCCCATATGCGTTCTATGCAAAAGGAGAGACTGTTCGAAAGGGAACGCTCTGGTTGGTTCCCTTTCGAAAGGTCTCTCCTGTTTTGTAGAACGCATCCACCATCCGGTGCAGTAAAAGAGCATATTTCTGAGCAAATTTCCTAGCGATGTTGTTGCAAATGTCACGCCGTGACTGTGGTTCCTGCAGGGATCCCCTGCATGATGCAGAAGGGCGCAGTGGGTACGTTGCCTGTGTGGGAAATGCCCACGCAGAAGCTACGTGCTCACTTTGACGGAATGCTCTCACAGAAAGCATGTATCTCGCTCTTCTCAGCTCACGAATCACCTTCTTCAATGAAGGCAGCTCTGCTCTGGAGTGCCTCGGATTGAGACTCAACCTAATTAAGAGTTCTTTGTCACCCAGAAAGTGAGTGGTCTTTCTGGGGACGATTATAGACCCATATGCAAGCTTGGATTTTTCAAATTAAGGACTTTGCGTCCCCTCAGGGCTTTTCAGAGGATGCTCGGCCTCATGGTGGCCGCCTCCACTGTGATTCCACTAGGCCTGCTCCATATGAGGCCTCTCCAATTTTGGCGTTCTATGCAACAGGAGGGACCGTTCAAAAGGGAACGCTTTGGTTACCAATGTAACCTCAGTTCCCTTAGATAAGGGAATGAGCGTTGCGCCACTTGCCGTGCTATAAGCTGCACGCGAATCAATGGCTGTCACTTCAGTCGAAAGATTCTGAAGAAATGATGCTCAGAGCCGACTTACAGTATCTCACAGAAGTGAGTACCTCCCTCACATTTTTGTAAATATTTTATTATATCTTTTCATGTGACAACACTGAAGAAATGACACTTTGCTACAATGTAAAGTAGTGAGTATACAGCTTGTATAACAGTGTAAATTTGCTGTCCCCTCAAAATAACTCAACACACAGCCATTAATGTCTAAACCGCTGGCCACAAAAGTGAGTACACCCCTAAGTGAAATTGGGCCCAATTAGCCATTTTCTCTCCCCGGTGTCATGTGACTCGTTAGTGTTACAAGGTTTCAGGTGTGAATGGGGAGCAGGTGTGTTAAATTTGGTGTTATCGCTCTCACTCTCTCATATTGGTCACTGGAAGTTCAACATGGCACCTCATGGCAAAGAACTCTCTGAGGATCTGAAAAAAAGAATTGTTGCTCTACATAAAGATGGTGTAGGCTATAAGAAGATTGCCAAGACCCTGAAACTGAGCTGCAGCATGGTGACCAAGACCATACAGCGGTTTAACAGGACAGGTTCCACTCGGAACAGGCCTCGCCATGGTCGACCAAAGAAGTTGAGTGCACGTGCTCGGCGTCATATCCAGAGGTTGTGTTTGGGAAATAGATGTATGAGTGCTGCCAGCATTGCTGCAGAGGTTGAAGGGAGTGGGGGTCAGCCTGTCAGTGCTCAGACCATGCGCCGCACACTGCATCAGAATTGGTCTGCATGGCTGTCATCCCGAAGGAAGCCTCTTCTAAAGATGATGCACAAGAAAGCCCGCAAACAGTTTGCTGAAGACAAGCAGACTAAGGACATGGATTACTGGAACCATGTCCTGTGGTCTGATGAGACCAAGATAAACTTATTTGGCTCAGATGGTGTCAAGCGTGTGTGGCGGCAACCAGGTGAGGAGTACAAAGACAAGTGTGTCTTGTCTGCAGTCAAGCGTGGTGGTGGGAGTGTCATGGTCTGGGGCTGCATGAGTGCTGCCGGCACTGGGGAGCTACAGTTCATTGAGGGAACCATGAATGCCAACATGTACTGTGACATACTGAAGCAGAGCATGATCCCCTCCCTTCGAAGACTGGGCCGCAGGGCAGTATTCCAACATGATAACGACCCCAAAAGAAGCTGAGGGTAAAGGTGATGGACTGGTCAAGCATGTCTCCAGACCTAAACCCTATTAAGCATCTGTGGGGCATCCTCAAACGGAAGGTGGAGGAGCGCAAGGTCTCTAGCATCCCACCAGCTCCGTGATATGCCGTCATGGAGGTGGAAGAAAGGACTCAGTGGCAGCCTGTGAAGCTCTGGTGAACTCCATGCCCAAGAGGGTTAAGGCAGTGCTGGAAAATAATGGTGGCCACACAAAATATTGACACTTTGGGCCCAATTTGGACATTTTCACTTAGGGGTGTACTCACTTTTGTGGCCAGCGGTTTAGATATTAATGGCTGTGTGTTGAGTTATTTTGAGGGGACAGCAAATTTACACTGTTATACAAGCTGTACACTCACTACTTTATGTTGTAGCAAAATGTAATTTCTTCAGTGTTGTCACATGAAAAGATATAATAAAATATTTACAAAATTGTGAGGGGTGTACTCACTTCTGTGAGATACTGTATATAGAGGTCAGCTCCACCCTTTCTGGCGGGGTAGAGCGCCATTGGTTTGTGCAGCTATACAAATATGAACAAATCAGGCTTCAGTAACAGAGTAAACCCATATACTTTCTACGCAATACTCATTCCCTTATCTCAGGGAACTGAGGTTATATTAGTAACCGGAGCATTTTTCACTAACCACACATAAACATTGTTTTCTCAAAAACACAAATATGTACATTCATGCTGCTCACATATTATTGTAGCACAGTTTGTGCTGAATACAGTGTAATCAGACTTTATCCATTAATATGTTTATAAGAAACTAAAAAAAGCACACGTCAGGGTATGTCAAAACTTCTCCAGGGCCCCAAAACCCCCTCAGATTCCAGAAGGTTAATATTGTCAGAGCCAACCTCCTCACCCTCATCAAGGTCCATAAGCAGATCAGCCTGGTAAGCTTGCAACACCACAGTGGTGTGCAAGCAAGCACTGCCCTGATCTGTCGCCGTATAGGCCTTACCCACCAGAGCTGAGGTTGTTCTAAGTGGCTTGGTGGGTAATGCCAGGGATGATAGCCCGCAAGCGTGTCCTCTACCCGAGGCATCGCCCCACAGTCCTGCTTCCTCAGAATAATTTGCAGGAAGCGTGGAGCGGGCTTCCGATCCTTGAGAGAGAGAGCACTAGTTCTGGTGGGTGAGGGCAAAGAAAGGTACAAGCCCATCTCCAACCCATCCACCATATCCATTTGTGGCCCCCACCTCTGCAGCCGTTGCACTGCTGCGAGCCTGGACGTGTTCCTCAAAGAGCAGCGTGCACAGCGGTAGACGCTCACAATGCTCCCTCGAGAGCTGACCATGCATGCTCCGCTCCGAGACAAACAACGCATAAATCATGCGTATCCCCAGCAGTGATGAAGCGCGGGCAGAGAGCAACACACAAAGTAATGCACTGTTTGCCAGTTTCTTCTTTTCTTCTATTTACACCTGATGCGCTTTTACGCTTCCTGGTCTCTATGTCACCCCGCCCGTGATGTCTCGTCATTCTATTGGACTGATTTCACATGTGCTTCAGAGCATGATCATGCAGAGGCATTCCCAAGGCATTTCTGAAGCAGCGTGAGTTCCTTGAAGGGGAAACATTCCCCTAAAAATTAGCAATTATTATGAGTAATTATTACTGTGATTAAATGTATTAATATAATTTAATTTATTCATATATTAAATTAATATTAATTTAATTATTAATATATTCATTTCTTCCCCATTTTCAATTGCCTAAGGTTAAACTTCGAAAATTAAGTACTGAGAAGTGTGGCTCATTAGATGAATGCAGCCCTGCAGGTTTGTATGGGTGTGCTTCATGTAGGAGTGAGCACTGACCTCTAAATAGAACAATATGATTCGGCAAACCACACACCAGCACTGCATGATTCAACCAGAATCGACCACGCGCCATCGTAAGTGCTGCATTTTACCGCCTCATAAGATGCAGCTATGCAATACTCTTTATGAATTTCACTGCATTATAGCTCTTAACAGCAGAACTGAGTACATGTTCCTGTTCTCTGTTTCAGAACTATTCTCATGCTTTTTTCATAGCCAGTCATATGCTGCAATCTCTCCAGTTCATCTTGTTAAATTATTAATGGGTTACCAGTGATTTCACATAAATGCAATCTTCTACTGTAATCTGTCTGCTGTAATTATAATCATATATATCTGCCGTAATTACACATCATGTGTGGAAGCAGGTGTCTAATGTTTTTTTTCTCAACAGAGAAGGCAGCACCAGTATTCTCAATAACCTGCTGTCCAGAATGGAACAATATGCCAATAACCTGGAGAACCTGGTAGAGGAGCGAACACAGGCCTACCTCGAGGAGAAACGGAAAGCTGAAAATCTTCTTTACCAAATCCTTCCACAGTAAGAAATGTGTTGTGTAATATTTACTATGCAGTTTCCAAACTTTTAATTGGAGATTGAGGAAAGGATAGCTATTAGTTCAAGAGTTCTCTTATTACTAGATAACTTGCATATGACGTAACATACCATATTTTTTGTCTCATCTAAAACTGGCTTACTGTTCTTTTGAGTATAGTCTGCTTTTCAGACAATTATGTATGCGGTGAGAATTGTTAAGATCGGCTTAAGATGAAGCAGACAAACTGACTAATTATAGAGTACTAAACTCTCTAAGGGAATAGCTAGGAATTAACCAAGCTCATTCATTCATTAATTAAATGAATTATCATACTAATTGATCTCAAAAGTGATCTTGGGTCTTATTAAGAAAAAGCTGCTGTACCAAGCTCCCATATTTCAACATGCTGTAAATCATATAAGATTTCGATTTGTTTATACTAGTGGTGTCAAAATTAGCGCGTTAACGCAGGCGATTAATTTTTTCAGTTTAACGCGTTAAAAATATTTAACGCAATTAACGCAGGGGCGGGGCTAGGGTTGGCCACCCCATTCACAACTGCTGTTTCTATCACTTTTTCTCTTGACAAGAAGTGCATTTATTCAGTCGCAGAACGTCTTTACGATCACATCAAACAGGAGACGTTTCACACGTCAATGGTTAAATATTGGGGGGGGGGGATTTTATAGAGAAATCAGTATTGGTATCAGTGATGCTGGCCTTCAGTCATAAAAAAGATGCCATTAAACAAATATTAAAAAATATACTGTCTTTATGTTGTTTGTACATTAATTTGAAGATTGAATGTGAAATTATTGCAATATAAAAGTATATTTAAAAACTTTAATGTTAGGTGGGATTTCAGAAAAATGTGCGATTAATTAGTTAATTTTTTTTAATCGATTGACAGCACTAGTTTATACCTTTGTTTAGTTTTTAGAAAAGGATTTATTAAATGAAATTATTTTCTGTTTTCATCCATGAATTGTTAAAATAACTGATAGTTTGCTGCTGCATGTCTGCTATTGTGTTTGGACTCGTGTATGGAAAATAATTTCATGGTTCACATCATAACCTTCACATCATAATTCTTCTCACAGTTCAGTGGCGGAGCAACTCAAGCGTGGGGAGACTGTACAGGCTGAAGCCTTTGACAGTGTCACCATCTATTTCAGTGACATAGTGGGCTTCACATCAATGTCTGCTGAGAGTACACCATTACAGGTCTGCATATTAATTTTTAATTATGCTAAAACTTTCTGATTACTTCTAGGTTTAAATTAGATTTTGAATCCTTGATTTTCAATGTATCTTCAATGGTAAACTAATAAAAAGTGATATATTATCACTGTAAAAAAAAATTATTGTGATTTCAATGGTAAAAGACAGTAAAAAAGATACAGTAAAAATCTGTTAATTGGTTACAGTAAGTTTCTGTACAATATACGGTGAATAACTAATAGAGCCGACCTTACATTTAATGTACGTTTACAGTAAAATACTGTTAAATTAACAATTTTTGGAAGTAAAAAGAACAGTTAATTGTATAACTTACAGTGAGGAACCATGAATTGACATTCCCAGAATTCCCCATGTGACACTTCATTTTTTTTTTTTTTAATTTCTTAACTGTTTCTTAGTTATTTCTGTTTCTTTGTGTCATTTTTTAAGTTTCACAGATTTTTTTTACTGTGCTTTATTATATTATATTATATATCATAAACATTTTTATTTTATTTCCCTTCACCAAAACAAAAATGAAAAATATTGTATAAATGCTTGCCCATAAAACAAATATATATTATAGTGGCATTCTGTCACACTCCCAGGAGTCAAGGAAGCCAGGAACGAGGAGACGAGGAAACATGGAGAATTCACAAATAGAGTCTTTAATAATCCAACAGGGAGCGTAGGAAACATAAGGGATGACATTCAAGAACTGACAAACACCAACTTAATGGATTGGGGCTTTTAAAGACAGGACAATCAGGGAACTAAGTAGAGACACCTGGAATCAAATTAACAACATGAGGGAGAAACTGGGTCACGGAACACATGGGGAGCAAAAAACACAACCAAAACAGTCCATAATCCTGACACATTCATTATGAACAAATTTATTATAAATAGCAAGCCTAATCTAAATTATTTAAAGTGAAACTGAAACTGCTGTAGTGTGGGAAATGTGCTATACAAATAAATTTGTGCCTTGTCCGTGTTTTGTGTGATTGATGTTAAATTAATTATATAAGCTGGTTTGAAATTTAAGTCGCAGCTAGTTTCAGATGATTAAAAAAAATCATACTCATGATTTATTCTGGAAATTATGCCATATTATTTAATAATAATAATAATAATAATAATAATATTGTAAAATACATAAACATATTTAAATGTAAAAAAAGCAGAAATATGTTAATAATTACAAATAATATACTAAAAGCAATGCAATATATATATAATTAAAAAAAAACAATCTTAGAGGTAATTCACTGAGAGCTAAGTTGGTTATGAATAGATTGTGGAAAATGCGGTATGCTACCAAGATCTGGCATATATCACTGGGAATGTTTACTCAGCAAAAACAACTAAATGAATGATCAGTGCACATATTTTATATTTTGTTTGATCTGTTTATCTGTGGTTGGAGTGAACATAACCATATTTAGCATGCAACTATCCTACAACATTTTATGATCATTCAAGCACTATGCATCATTTCTGTTACAAGCAACATATCTAAACTTCATAATGTCAGACAAACAAGACTGCAGCAGTCTTGTTTGGTCTGAGCCACAGAAAAGGCATTCCTTTCCTCTCATTCCCATGTATTTTGACATGACGATTACCTTTTGAAGTTTTGCCCCAAGATGGTCATATATTCTCAATTGATGCTTGTGTATTAATACATTTTGTGCCAGACATCCATAATGTTCTGCAAAGAAGACATTTTAATTTAATTTGCAAATGTAAAGGCAGTCATAACCTTCATTTCCATTGTAATAAATCTTGAAATATACTTATTTTGCCTAAAACATGGTTTCTGGAATCAGTGTGAGAGGTTAGATTAACGCCTGAAACATTCCCTTTTTACGGCTGAAAAAGTTGTGCTCTTTTAATTTATGAGACGTTTGAGGCTATTGTTGCAGATTTTTTAGACTTCTCATCTGAACTTATAGACCAACTGAGTTTGGAAAGTTACTCTGAAATTAGACAAGATGCACACAACTAAACTGAACCATCATGGTGTTGGGAGCACAATGCAGTTCAACAGCTGTTTAAATATATAAATATAAAATCCAGCAATGTTTCAGTGATTAGGCTTATAGCATGACAACTTCATAATGAAGTTTCATAATGCCTCCATGGTTAATTTATCATTTTCTGATCTATGTATGCAGATATGTCTCTGTAAGGCCTCTTTCTGGGCATACATCCAGGGATGGGATGGAGGCAGAGAATGGGGCTGGGGGGAGAAAGTATTTTAATTTGAGGGAACCACTGGGAGTTCAAGCAGAAACACATCACAGCAGTCATTTCTAGCTTAACCTCTATGAGACATGGCATAGCTGCAGACACAATAGACTTTTATTATACATTCTGTTTGAACTGATTCAAACAGGAGGGGCACAGATGCAGAACTATTTCCGTCAGGTTCTCATCATACCTAAAAAAAAAAAAAAAAAGTAGGGGGAAAAAGAAAGGGAAAAAAAGCTTCTGGAATCAGAGGAAGTCTCATCTGAATAGTCAAACTAATGAATTTTGAAGAACAGAGCAACATATTTTGTATCTTAGCTGATTTCAAAGAAATCCTCTATTCTTCCAATACTCCAACACATTCATACTGTAGTACTTTGGATTTTAATTATAGATAGTGGGTTAGTGGGGTTATTGTCAAGTGTATTGCCTCAAATATCTCATAATTTAAAGGAGCATGCAACTTTTCTGAGCTTTCTTTTCTATAGTTTACTGGTTTAAATACAAATATATACATAAAATTGCCTTCTTTAACATCTTTGAAGCAACTGGCAGATGGCACAACATTCCCCTGTTCATAAGTTCTGTGAAACTATTCTAAGAAGTTGACAGCTATAATAAAAGCAAATGGTTGAAATACCTTAACAAAGATGTGAATATTCTTGATGTTTTTTTTTTTTTAAATTTCAATTGTAATTTTGTATAAAATAGTGTCCTGTTACTCTGTTTAGGTGGTGACACTGCTGAATGATCTGTACACATGCTTTGATGCCATCATTGATAATTTTGATGTATATAAGGTGAGTGTCTTTAATAGGTAGTGCAATCATTGTATTTTTCATAAATAATTGCATTATAATTAGTTATTATTACAATATCTAACAAATTTAACTTTAATAAGCTTTTTTGAAGGCTTAGAATTGTGTAAAAAATAATTTTTGCTGATGGCAGGTGGAGACAATCGGTGATGCATACATGGTGGTCTCAGGTCTGCCTGTGAGGAATGGGAAGCTACATGCACGTGAGATAGCCAGCATGTCATTGGCTTTACTGGAACAGGTTAAAACATTCAAAATCAGACATAGACCCAACGATCAGCTACGGCTGCGAATAGGAATCCACACAGGTATCGTTACTGTTTCACAGATTGCATTAATAATATTCATTCATTTTAAGTCTTTGAAGTATTTACTAGTTTTGTGAAAACCATAGCAAGTTAAGGCCAAGTAATTACTGTGCATATCAAAAGCATGAATATTTGTACAGTAACCCAAGTTCAGAGGTTGCTGTCAACGATTTTTCTCCTACAATTTTTGAGTAGCCATAAAAAACGGGGCTTTTTATGTAAGGCTGTTTGCAACATTAATATTTTCTATTTCTGATTCCACTGGAGTATCTGTATGCATCTCTTACAGATGTGCAGTTGAGATACTGTATAAGGTGCTTATGTCATATACAGTAAATGCGATCTCATTGCAGCCTGTTGCTTTTGTTCAGTTGATTTTTTCAACCTGTCAGGAAGCATTAGGATTGTGAATAAACAGTTTCTGGATTCCTGCAGTGAATTAATCTCCCTCTCTGCTGCATGTGTGTGTTTTGAGCAGGCCCTGTCTGTGCTGGTGTAGTGGGTCTTAAGATGCCCCGGTACTGTTTATTTGGAGATACTGTCAACACAGCATCACGCATGGAGTCTACAGGGGAAGGTTTGTGACAGAAATAAGTTTTTGGGCTTTGTTCAGATTCAGAATGCAGATTTTTTTTTTCCACACTACGACAACGCAGCATGAGACTACGTTAACTACATCTTTGTTTTGTGATTTTGATATATTTAAATACTGTCAGGGCTCTAGACTCATTCTTCCCACTGGTCGCACTTGTGCGACTAACTTTCTCAGTTGGTCGCACGAGCACATCATTTGGTCGCAATTTTTTATTTATTTATTTATTTGATACAACATTTGATTAATCAATGCATGCTGATGAACTTTTATCATAGTTTATAGTTATATGGTAACGAAAGTGTTCAACATTCAACCCGTTCTTTTTCATCAGTATTATTTGTGATTTAAATTTTGTGAACAGGAATTCCTTTTTTTGCTTTCACTTTCACTTTCAAATTCGCGATCTTGGTGTCATGTTTTACAAGAAAAGATAATTGTCTGTTTTGCTTATATCTATACACCTTTCACTTTTTAGGACTAAAACAAAAGATGGATTCATTGTTATTCTTAATTAAAAAGCACAACAACAATAAAACAGTAGGTTACAATGACAAACTAGCTTACATAACATTTATTAACAAAAACGAATAAGACGAGGCATGACATAGGACACATCACATGCTGTATTATATACCGACTAATAAATTACAGAATGTTTAGCAAACACTGAGGAATCAAATAATAATAATATTAAAAAATTAAGGAAAGCCTCCATAGCGTAACGTGAGGTAAACAGCAAAGATAACAAGCTTTTCAAAACGAAAACAAAAAGAAAATTAAAACTAAACTGGCTGCATGATTTTTTCTACAAGAATACCAACATGTTCACCTTCTCTGGTTTAAGAAGCGGTCTTTTACTTTAGTTTGAAAACCAAATCCTCCGTTCCGCTCCGTCCGCTGCGCGCACCTTCGCGCTCATGCCGACTCTTCGGCCGTCCGCATCCGCTCACCGTCCGCATTACGTCATTTTCGTCATCAGGAGGGCTCGCTGACCGCCGCGCACCCCGTCCGCGTGCAGGCAATTTTTTGAGACCGCGCGGACGGTGCGCGTACAACAGCCAGGGGCGCCGCTACGGATTCTGGGCCCCCTGGACAGCATATTTACCAGCCCGAGTCTTTTTTCCACCTTCTCCCAAATCAGATTATACTGTTTCAGCTATTAAAATAGTTTAGTTTTGTATGTTATGGCAAAGTGATTATATTTCGTTTAGTTTTTTTATTAAGTTAATTTAGAAAAACTTTTGGAGCATTTTTTTTTGTTAGTTAAATAAGTTTTTTTTCTTTTAATTTCTTAAAGTAACCGGCAGGCTGATCATAGCCTATGTTTGATCAATTTAGCCTTCTCAAATCATCACGACTTGCCTAAAATAAAATCTATAGATATACTTACTAAAACAGTTCAAGCATATAACAATGTTTAAACGTTAAACCTAGATAAATGTGCGCTGTATCCAGTAGTTTGTGCGGAGAGTGGAAGCTAAAGCGCAGGACATGGAGGCACCAGCGCAATCAATTGCATTTTTTTTCAATGGAAACAACTTACGCCGTAATTTTTGCTCATAAAGGTAAGAGTAATACATCATTCGGAACTGTAAAGGGTCTACTATTTATGTGTGCACTCACAATATCAACAAAACTTTTTATAAAATATATAAAATAATTTTATAAAATAAAGAAAACAATGATGCGCCGTCTCGATGATCAACAGGAGCGCTTCACAAAAATGAACCGAAAGTCAGCGAATACATGCCTCACACACATGATAAATATAGCTTTAAATTACTACTTAACGAAATAAATCAAATCGAAAACAAAAACTCTTTCATTATAATCATAATCCGTGAAGATGTACTTCTCTCTAAAGAAGCGTCCAATGAGGAGATGGCGAGTCAGGATCATCATCTTCATCTTTGCGACACTGACACAGAAAACACTAGTTTATTAGTAAATAATTCAAATATCTCCTTACTATTTCCCCCTGACACATTCATGGTAATGAACGCAGAACTCTGCTGCTGTGGGACTCTAAACACGCTCTTGACAGTCGCGGCAGGGTCTCGTGTTGTTTCCACTTTTTTCATCACTAACTGATGGATGTCTAAAATATAAAAATAAGGAGAAGCCTAAAACAGTCAAGAGGCCCGGCCCGTGTCTGAACTATGACGTGAAAATTGGCCCGATCGAAGCCCGGCCCTATAGAGGCGTAAAAAAATTCGAATCGGCTGAAATGCAGGGATTTCTCGGTAGAAATCACGTTTCCCCCTTGGCTCTACCCACGAAGCCCTCGCCCTGAAAGCGCCTCTCTTCACGTGATCAGTGAAATCTGACTCCTGCTACAATGTGCAGTGGGCGTTGAAGGAGACGCTTTGGAGCAGCGCAGACCATGCACTCGCACAAGTGCGACCACATCAAATTTTTACTCGCACACTCTCAAAAAATGGTCGCAGTCTAGAGCCCTGACTGTTAGTTTTTTGTTTTTTTTGGTGAAGGAAATTAACTCTTTTGTTCAGAAAGGATGCATTAAATTGATCAAAAGTGACAGTAAAGACCTTTACATTTTTACAAAAATTAAAATAAGTGCTGTTGAACTTTCTATTCATCATAGAATACTGAAAAAAATATTTTATAAATAAAATTACATTTTTATTTTTATAAATATTTTTTTTCCACAAAAAAATATTAAGCAACATTATTATTATATTATAATAAGAAATGTTGATTATAATAAGAAATGTTTCTTGAGCATCAGCTTATTCTGAGGGATAATGTGACATTGAAGACTGGAGTAAGAGATGGCTGGTAAAAATTCTGCTTTGCCATCACAGGAATAATGGCACTTTAAAATACACTGAAATAGAACACAGTTGTTTTAATATTAAATAATAATATTTTACAGTATTACTGTTCAAACAAATGCAGCTTTGGTGATCTTAAGAGACTTCTTTCAAAAACAGTTAAACAGCTTGCGACAAACTTTTCGACAGTAGTGTAGATAAACAGAAGTTGCAACTTTTAGGAAAGCACAGGCACCTGCCAGTTATATGTGGTACAATATTTGTTCGAAAACCTAGTGAGCTGCCTACCTAGACAGCATTTTAAGACATCACTGGTGTAGATCGACATGTAGATGATGACATGACTGTCAGCAGAGATTAATTGGATTCATAGAATGCAGAGTTGAAAGAAATGGCAGTACCATTTCTGGCTGTACCATATACAGTACCATTCCCCAAGGCTACATTAACAGTATTTTACACTCTTAAAAATAAAGGTGCTTCACGATGTCATAGAAGAACCTTTTTGTCTAAATGGTTCCATAAAGAACATTTAACATCTGAAGAACCTTTCTGTTTCATGAAAGGTTCGTTGTGGCGAACGATGGTTCTACAGATTATACAAAACTAAGAAAGCGATTGTTCTTCAAAGAATCTTTGACTGAATGGTTCTTTGTGGAACCAAAAATGGTTCTTCTATGGCATCGCTTGAAGAACCTTTTGAAGCACATTTATTTTTAAGAGTGCAGTCAGTACTGAAAAGTAAGATAAAACTACTTCCATGTAATTAAATTGCACACATTATTTGTGGGTTGTATATTTTTGTGCCTATTAGAGTATCAGATTTTTAGTTAAGAAACTTGTTAATGGCAAACTCTATCGAAATCATCCTGAAGTGTTTATATTCTGACATACTTCACATAATAATCACGGTTTGTGTTTTGCATGTGAGTTGCTACCTATAGAATGTTTCAAATCAGTCACTTCCTGTGATGGTTAGGATGATGCCTTTGTAGGTAGGTGCCTATGTGGACAGTAGACAGCGAGGCAGCTCACTAGAGTTTGGAACAAAACTGCTCAGAAGTGTTGTATACTTGTGTTTTAATATGAGTTTCACCTATTCACAACTAACAGCTGTTATTCATGAGACTTACCACAAGTATCGACTCACAGTCCACTTCCTGAAGTGGGCTTTATTAATAATTAATAATTAGTGACAAGGATCCAGTATCCGATATCCGGTTTGATTTATAACATGTAATAATATGTTTACAGCTTGTTGGAGCTTAATGCACACTTAGCCATAAGGAGCCCACACATTATGGAGCCTGTTTCAGATTAAGAGCAGTATGTTGTTCCTCCTATAGACTGGCCAGTTTGGTCATTGCTCCATATGTGAAGTCAGTGTGTCTGTTGTCATTCTTATATGTGGTGAATCATCTTTTATCAAGGTGTCATCTCACTCACTGCTGTGCACTTATATTGATTGGCTGTGGCTCTTAAAGGGATATTTCACTCAGAAATGAAATTCTGTCTTCATTTTGCTCACCCTCATTTCATTTCAAACTCATATGACTTTCTACTAGTGAACAGGGAGATTTCCCTGTACAAAGACAGCATACAGTGGCCAAGACATAAAGGTATCATACTCTAAAAGTAATCCATGAAGTCTTCTGAAATGATACAGCAGTTTGTGTGGTGCAATTTAAGATATTATTCATTAAAAATCTTGCCACATCTCACCTCAGATCTCATTATGCTTGCACATTGAGATATGTTACGTTAGGTTTGACATCAGTAACACCAAAATACTTTCAGTTTGAATATGAGCAAATGTGAATGAGATTTTTAAACTAGCACAGAAGGAAAGGTTTTGCAAATAATGAATAACATTTTTTTTATGTCCTTTTTGGAACTTGACAGCCCCTATAGTCACTCACTGTATGTTGTTGTTTTATGGAAATGAGCAGCTTCTACATTCTTCAAAATATGTCTTTTTATGTTCTACAGAAAAAAAAAAGAGGTTGAATAAATTATGACAATTTTCATTTTACGGTTGATTATTGACTATTTATGATTATCATTTCCTCTACAGCTCTGAGGATACATGTGTCTTCAGCCACCAAAGAGGTGCTGGATGAGTTTGGCTATTTCGATCTCCAGCTGCGAGGAGACGTGGAGATGAAGGTATGAAGTTTCAGTTGTGCTTGCTTTCTCAAGTGATAAACCATGTAAAAATGTGAAAGAATAAATATTTTTCATGAATTATTCTAAAAATATATTTGTTTGTTTCTGTGAGCTATTTTGTATGAGTAATTTTCTTAACAAAGGTTCGAATTCCTAAAAAATCAGAGTGGTAATTTTATTTTTTCCAACATAACACAGATCCAAAACCTAGATAGATCATTTAGAGCATTTTATATCACAATCTTTCATGATTTTAAAAAGATTAAACAGTATCCAATGACAATTATTTAAAATCCTGTGGTATGTTAGTTCATCCGGTAGGATTTCGTTCAATTCTTTCGAAGATTTTTGGATTGATTCTGTTTGAATTCTTGAGGATTGGCTCCACACTATACTTTCAACAGAAATTCTGTATATGTTTTAGGATTTTTTGAATAGGCCATCATAATTTGTTCCCATCACTTTCAGATTTTCAAATGACGAAATATCTGCATGCAATGCAACCTAAGTCCTGTGAAATCTGAACTTCATTGTGTTGATGATGGCCTTTCATACCAATCTGAGTCTTATAATGCTTAGATCACCATAGAAGACCAATTTCCACTGTCCATCTTTGCAGGATTCTTTATATTCTTTAGACTTTTCATTAAGAAAGAGCATATTGCTCATTGTTGATTAGTTCCTCCAGTGAGCTGTCTGAGTGCTCATTGATGCATGCTATTGATCGGTGCTGTTCATCTCTTTTAGGGTAAAGGCAAAATGAGAACGTATTGGCTTCTGGGAGAGAAGACAGATGTCTATGTTATCTGAGAGCACTGTTGATGTCAGGAAGTCACCAGGATCAGAGCCACTGTTTCATATATTTGTTGCGTCTGAAAGGGTTTCTTGCTCTTGCATGGAACAACACATTATAAAACCTTTTGAGGGAGGTCAATTCAGGTATATTTCATACCTGCTTTAAAACTGCAAAAATTGTATAGTTGTGGGTTTTTTTAGATACGTTTTCTTGTGCTGACAGTCAAGTACATCTTTCCAGGTGAAATTCTTATTTTTTGTGCTTTCTATATTCAGATTTTTGGAGACTGGTGATGTGTATTTGAAATTTTCTTAAAACGTTCAGTGCATTGAATAATGGTTGTCAAGACTGAGGACAGACTGAAGTTTTATCAGAATGTAATATTTGTATATATGTATATCCAAGACATTGTAAGATATTTTGTTCACTAAACTGAATTAAAAGCAGGTTTTTGTGTTGTCATTATTAGCAAAAGCTCTTGTAAATATAGTCTTGACAGTTCTAAAGAATTGCGAATATTAATGAATCCTTCCTGAAGGGCTCTTTTTCACTCAACACACATTCTCAAAGGGCTTTGCAGCTTATTAGCACATTAGAAAAAAAAAAAAATGCACACTTGAATATCTCACTTTTTCTCAGAGCTCCATTAACTGCAACTCTCAAGCTAAATACTCCAGTTTTTTTCCTCATCATTGTATTTGATCTCATACAGGTGAGCTTATAAATTATCCAGACATTCAATAGGATACAATCATCTTACTGATCACAACCCCAAAAATAAAATACCCAAAAGTACTCAAATCTATCTAAAATTGCTTTAATTACTCTTTAACAGGGCCAAAGAGTAGTTGTACATTTGACTAATATAGTGTGCATATATATATATATATATAGTATAAATTAGATATAGTATATGGCAGCACCTTAATCTAATTACTGAAAGAAAGAGCTGCCAACTTTTAGTTGGTTCCTACTAATAGAACAACATTTTCAGTATTTCCATATTATAAAGCATTTAGTGTTACTCTCTCTTTGAAACCATACACTGTCTGCTCGTTAAAGAACTCCGTGATCATTACTGCTCACTCAACAGTTTGGTGGTAAATAGGGATGATGTCGTAGTCTGATCATTAAGAATCCATTTGGCATCTGTGCCTTCAGTGGACTGCATCTGCGTGTGTTTGTGTGTGTGTGTGTGTGTGTGTGTGTGCGCGTGCACGCACTCATGTTCACAGCCGCTTCTCGCCCCCATGATTCTTAATTACCGCCCACTAGCAGCTCTGTCACAGTCAGTCCTGTTGCCAAGAGGTCATCCTGCAAATCTTTACACTGATATACTCAGTAACAAACATGCTTGGCCAGGGCTTTATGAAATATAATCGTAGCTTTCAGTTTATAATTATGGTTCAATACAAAAAAGCGATTGTTAGTAACTTTATTAAAAGTCAAAATCACTATCTGTTGGTTTCAAATTAGGACTTTGGGAGTCTGTGTAATTCCTTAGGAAGATGGTAAAAAACAATAATTTGGTCTAGACACAAAAAACATGACAGGATAGATCTAAATGAACAACTTAAAAAATATAATTTAAATGCATTTTACCTTGAAACAACAACATTAAATTGTTTAGGAATCGAGCCAGTTCAAAGACTTTCTGTCAAGTTACTCAGAGAAAACAAATTTTGTGAAAACAAAGGGAAACACTGAATTAATGAAGTCTAAAATTACTTGTTGCCATAGTTACCCAACATTAATCCCTGCTGAAAGCATGAAAGAGGAATGCAGCAACAGAGCAGCTCTGATTGACAGCACAGCTGTGTGAAAGTAAGCCATCTTGATTCAAAGAAACAGAGCATCAGCAAATGGTTAGAGCTCTTTTCTCTCAGGGTGAAAAAGGCTGCCATTTGCACCCAAATAACCATTTTCTCCTTTGGTAATGAAAGGAGTAAAAAAGTACATTTATTTTATTAGAGAAGAATTAACTAGTCACTTGCTCTTCATTAAAACATTTGTTAAGTCAGGAAGTCATACTTAGCATGGAAAACATTACACAACTTTATTGTTGGTTATAAACTCAATAATGCAATAATGCAATAATGATGACATGAAAGAAGATAGAAGAAATGATCAAATGTGGACATTTTCACATTTGTCACAAAGCATCATTTTCTGATGGGTACAGCACTGCGTCGTTGAGCTGATCTAGTTGTTCACCAATTGGTGTACTAAAAGTGGCATTTCTTTTAAAAGGATGATCCTTAGTTTTAACTGCTGTCACACCCTGTAAAAAGAAAACATTACGCATAAACTCACTCCAGTACTGCAAGAAATAAACATATTGACTGAAACATCAGTAGATGCTGACCTGAATCTTCTGATAGTTATCACTCCAAAATGTGATGGCTTGCTCAGCTGTGTAATCATGATCCTGAAAGAGACTAGCGGATTAACGCCGAAAAGAAAAGGGCACACAAATTCACACACACCAGTACACACATAGGCAAAAGTACAGTCACAGCAAAAAATATTATATTTAAAGGTTATGGTGAATAAAAACAGACCATGGTCAGTGCTGCACGGACAGACTTAAAGCCCTCCGCCTTGTAGTCTGCTTTGGTCACAGAGCACAATTCAGGGGCTGGAGGCTCTGCGTTCATCTCTGCATGTATCTGATCACTGTAAAATACATTACAATGTTATGTTAAAAAAGGCATAGTTGGTTTATATTTGTGATTCAATCAATGAGTTCTAATATACTTAGAGAGAGAGATATCTGTTCATCTCAATGGTAGTTATTCAGCTGACACGTGTAGCCTAGAAGTACTCAAACAGCCATCTTTGGTTCAGGCCCAGTAAGTTTAGAATAAAATTTTGATATACTGTTCACGAGTTCGCCTGCCCATTCAGCCCTGCCAGATAACAGTAAATGAACTTGGCTTGCTGTCTGCGAAGGAGGCTCGAACCCGAGGCTCGGCTCAAGCTCTGAGTAAGAACCCCCACTATGATGGTAAGGTGTGGAGGAAAAAGAGAGGAATTTAGATGAGGAGAAGGGGTGGTGGAGGGATGCCGGAAGAATTGCCGCTGGAACGGACCAGTGACTGCTGCTTATATGTGGTCGTAGCGGTGATTGACAGGACTGGATGATTAGGCTCCTAACGAACCGGCGTTTGGGAACTTCATTTATTGATTTTAGGTGTTTAATAAAGCTCATCTGCTTGAAAGTGGTTTTTACTATTGCAAAATACAGTCACTATGATGTCTGGAGATGATGAAGTAATGACTCATGACTAAGGGTAGCAGAAGGAGTCTCTATAAATCAACAGATGGTGGAAACAAACCAGATTGAAATGTATGTATGCACATCTGTCTAACATTTATTCACAGTGACAGCGATCTGACAGAGGGAGAGCCAACTCAGCCTTAATATGTTACAGTTATATAAAAACAAGAAATGAATTATGATACTAAAAACTAGATTAAATATTTGTACTTTATGTTAGAACTGCATAAAGTAGTATTCACCTTTAGATCCATTGACTGTTAGAAAGAGAAGTAGATTAGCTAAAATGGTTTAATGTGAACTTGATAAATGAAATTTTTCTATGAAGTTATGTAAAAGAGTATTTGTCTTTTCATGCCTGCCTATACCAGCTCTAGGGGTATGAGGTACTGTCTCACTTCTGAATGATATTTTTTTTCTCTCTCTCTCTCTCTCTCTCTCTCTCTCTTTTAATTTAAAAACAATATTGCAACCACTTGTCTGGGGTCAGAGACTTGTTGTCAAGGTTATGTTTAAAAATGAAGTAGAATGTTGCATGATAAATAAAAATTAAAATTATTTAATTGAACTATGAATCTAACAATGTAACAAACATTCTTACATCACTCCTCTCCCACTGTTTCCTCTACTGACACATGAAACAAGAAATGTGGGAGGATTATAAAATATCATTTGTGTTTTACACACGATGAGGTCCTTAAACATTAAACTTTAAAGTAAATGCTTGTTTATTTAGCTACCTTATTCTTTTGATGAGGTCATTTTCCAAAAGTTCAGCCCGTCTTCCTAAAATGAAAACAACAGTGAAGTTTGTTAATAAGATTTATGCAGAAGAAAGAACAGAGGGCTTTTATTTGAAAGGACCTCTGTGGAATATTATATAAGTTGAAGAATGAAAAGGAATTTTAATAATTAACAGTAAGTCAAATGAATTTAATAATGCAAAAGACATTTTTAATTGCTGGGTCAGCTGACAGAACTGTCGCTATACTACGGAGCCCGAGAAGTCACCTGTAGGAGAAAAAAAATCAATCCGTGGCGACGGTTTTGCAATTCGCCCCCTCAGTTCAGAAACCGTACTCACGAATTCTTAAACTGTTCTCTCAGGTTAACAAACCATGCCCATGGATTAATAAACCGTACCCACGAATTTCCAATCAGTGCACTCAGATTACCTTCAGTTTTTGAATCTGTACCCACAAATTCATAATCCGTGCGCACGCTTTCGCAGTCCGTTCCCTTGAGTTTGTAAACTCATGGATTTGTGGCCCCGCCCCCACCGGCAGATTCAACCAGTGCATCCCGCACTGCACTGCATTGTGTTTATTAAACATTATCTTTCATAGTAGACTATGAGACCATGATCCGCACTCACAAAATAGTCTTCTTTTTAGCGTTTATTTTAAATTAATCACCAATAGGATAAAACACCACCCCCTGTGTTTTATAGCCTAAAATAAATGCTAAAAAAAGACTAGAAAATTTCCTGAATTTTCTAAAAAAAAACAAAAAACGATAGAGTTTCCAGAGGAGAATGTAAAAAGCAATACAAAACAAATAATGTACCGGTTATGTTGTCATTCCTTTGCTCTCTAACTGAATGCAATGTTATAATAGGCCTAGTTATTTAATAATAACATTAACAGTGAAGTAGGGGTGTGCGATATGACGATTTTTGATCGTGGACGATAAAAATGTCTCCACGATCTGCTTTTGAAGAAATATCGTAGTATCGTGCTACAGCGCACAGTCTGGCGCCTCCGTACAACACGACATACAGCGGTAGACAGGACACTGCACTTATTTGCGATCGCAAAAGTACATTATTTGCATACAGCCCTTGCCGGTTAAATGTTTCATTCGCGCGCTGTTCTGACGTCCGCTTTTTCTGAGCGCATACACCCGAAGCACACACACTAAAAAGCCTGTTAAACAGCGCCTGATTACTGAACTAAGTTATCTTTTGTGCTAATACTGTCAAAACACACAAGGTTTACATATAGACTCGGTTATGTCTAAAATGAAAGTAAACAGTTCAGAAAAAAACGGATACGTGCCTTTATATTAGATGCCTGCAGGTCTTAAAGGGACAGTATTAAACATGCAGCCGACTGTCATTAAAGGGGTAGTTCACCCTAAAATTTAATTTCTGTCATTATTTACTCACATGTTGTCCCAACCTGTATTAATTTCTTTCTTGTGCTGAACACAAAAGATGATATTTTGAAGAATGTGGGTATCCAAACTGTTGCTGGTCCACAAGGAAAAAATCATGTAGAAGTCACTGTGGATCAGCAACTGTTTGGTTTTCCACGTTCTTCAAAATAGCATTTATGTTCAGCAGAAGAAAGAAACTCAGGTTTAAAACAACTTTTGAGTAAATGATGGTATAAATATAAAACACTATGACAGAATTGACAGACAGATGACAGAATTTTTATTTTTGGGTGAACTATTCCTTTAATGTTAATAAAACAACAAAAAGCAAAGAGAAAAATCACTCACTACTGTTGACTGAAAAACTTTAATACAGTTGCTTTAGGAATCAGTCTATATAGTTTTTTGTTTTTATATTTGTTCATTCAAATTCTTGAATGCTCCTGCTAAATACACATATTGTACCTGAAAATAAAACACTGTTTGTTTTATTTGTATATTATGTGTATTTGTAATGTGTATCTTTGTTCTTATTTTTTTTAATAAGAAAGATAAAATAATGACAAAGATTTTTATCTTTGCCCACTTTGGCCTAAATATCTGCTTTTTTTTTTTGAAAGGCTTCATCTTGATAATAGTGAAATTAGTTTGGCTGTAATGCTCAGACAACTTGCAAAATAGTAAAA
This sequence comes from Tor tambroides, assembly GCA_021397915.2. Taxonomy (NCBI): domain Eukaryota; kingdom Metazoa; phylum Chordata; class Actinopteri; order Cypriniformes; family Cyprinidae; genus Tor; species Tor tambroides. The sequence continues at coordinate 28,629 of JAFVLL020031719.1, forward strand.
CCAACATGACAAAGAATCGGGATAAAATTGTGAATTGTGATATTTCTAAAAAAAAAATCGTGATATGATATTTTTTCCATATCGCCCACCCCTACAGTGAAGCATGCATCTAACTCTGGGGGAAAAAGCTTAGTATAATAAAATCACCAAAATAAGCCTTCATGTTAAGAACGAATAGTACACAAACACATTTCCAAAACTGTAAAATGTTATTTAAAAATAAAGCATTCATGAATTATTTTATGATAAACATTTTACTGTCTTAAGTGCACTCATTTATTTTGCGTATAAAATTAAAATAGTAATAATAATAACAACAAAACAATAATAACTATATTATTATTATTATACATTTAGGTTATGCATTTAGAAGAAGCTTTCATCCAAAACAACTTACAAAAGCGGAACAAATTACTCCAAAGTCAGTCACAATGCCAGGATTATTATAAATCAAGTGCTAAGATTATCACAAATTAAATATTTTGACTCACATCTTTCTTATTAAATCTTTGTATTCCACCTCGTAACGTTACCCCTTACAATAGATAGAGAATCACTTACGACAATTTGCTGTAGGCCTATTCCATACAATAATATGCAATAAAACAATATACAATATGATTCGTTAATACCTAGGCTACCTAGGAGCTTGCTGTTCTTCTAAAATGAATCCGTGAGTACAGTTTACAAACCGAGGGAACGGATTGCCAAAGCGTGCGCACGGATTATGAATTTGTGGGTACAGATTCAAAAACCGAAGGTACAGTTTACAAAATCTGAGCGCACTATTGGAAATTCGTGGGTACTGTTTATAAAATGAGGGGACGGATAGATTTTTTATTTATTTTTTTCTCTCTCTCCTACAGGTGATTTCCCGGGCTCCGTACCATTCCTATCAGTCCAGTTCTGCATTTTTACGATGTGTTACATTTGTGGATTATGCACGTGTTTTTAATGTCTTTAAAACATTTCATTTTTGCTGACATATTCAACGATGTTCTACTAATTTATAGAGATAAACCCTACTGGCTGACATAAGTTTGTCAAAAATGGAAGCCGAAGCATCTGTTGAAAACAGCTGAAAAACAAAACAGTGTCGTTTTTCAGCAAATGTTGATTAATGAATTTATACAATCCTTATTATTAAGACCTGTATTATTTTAACCTACCTTTTTGTCGCACCCCAAGGCTTTTAGGGGAACTGAAAGTAGCTTTGAATGTACTGATTCCCTGTACTTTAGCAGCCACGTCCATGGTAAGAATCCCTGTGTGTCCGTACTTATGAACACATGATCTAGGCCCGGTCCTGTCTAGCAATGCAGTAGCCCTCTGAAACGCGTGAAAGAAAAGTGTAACATGTCATTGTAAAGGTGAAGTCTGATAAGATATAAGCGTTCATACTGTAACTACAGGTGTACAGGATCACAAACAAAACTTTGCTAAGCTTCAGCCTGCAGGGTCATTTAAACATAACATTACCATAACATTAACATAACCCAGTTTCCCAGTAAACACCTTCTACCCGGTTTACTTTCCTCCTTAACGTCTGAAGTCATTGCACTCGCGTTCTTTTGTGTTACGCCGCTGTTTGATAAGCAACAGCCTGGGTTAGTCTGAGACTTCAATAATTAAAATAATTTAATTGCACTTGTCGTTATGGTTTTGTTTACACCTCTCAACTCTGCACAGACCCTGAGAGGCTGCTTGTGCGTCTCACCATGGTAACGTAAACAAACTCATTTTGCCATCCCGCTTTCCATTGGACAAGTCTTTCTTTCTTTCTTTCTTTCTTTCTTTCTTTTTGTAACATTAATATCACTTTACACAATCTTGTCTGTTTTGTCTATTAACTTTTCAAACGATGCATGCATATTACATTGATTTGTTCCTATACTTTATTTTTACATTTTCACACGACGAAGACCTAATTATATATATATATATATATATATATATATATATATGTGTGTGTGTGTGTGTGTGTGTGTGTGTGTGTCTGTGTGTGTCTGTGTCTGTATGTCTGTGTGTGTGTTCATTGTGTGTAATTAGGATACATAAAAACGTTAGTTATAAAATTAAAATTAGACAAGGGAGATTTTTTCAGAAATGATGTTTCACTATAATCCTTCACCAAGTAGCATAAATGAATGAATGAATGAATGAACAAGCAGAGTAGTTGGGACACCATTAACCATGCCAACTGGATCATTTCTCTCCTTGTTCTTTAAAGTATAACATTTGTGTATCCTCATCTGCGTTCAATAATCTGCCTGTCTGTACTCTACATGCTACATCTGTATGAGACATGTAATCATAGGCGTATGGTGGATCAGTTTTCACATCACTCAGTGGGATGTCACCAGGCATTTCCTCAAAAGATGGATAGAACTTGCATCCAGGAATCTGGAAAACATTTGAAGAAAGTTGAACTGGTGCATTCTGTTAAGTCACTTTCAGACAGTAACTTAATGTTGTACACTGTGCTGAATGTATTAGTACTTTCTCTGAACTCGTCCCCAAAACCACAAGTCAGTGGGCTGTTGAACTGAGGTTAGAATAGTGACCAAAGTCTCATGCTTACTGAAGAAATACATAGGCTGAGAGAAAGAGTACAAAATCCAGAATCTGTAAAATTCAGACCAATTCAGACCCCTTTTTAATGTTTAGACCTAGGTTTGATGTAAATCAGTATCCCTTTCTGAACTTTCAAAGACCACAATTAAAACCTAGGCAAAATCTAACTTTAAACTTGAAAACAAACAGATTTTTTTCAATACATTTAACTAATTGTTATGCTAAAAATATCATTTGTATGGAAAGATTAGCATTAAAAAATGAAATGCAAAAGAGAAGCATTTTCACTAGTCATCTCAGACACAACTCTAGATCTTAAACATAAAGAAACATATTTCCTCAAATGACCATACATTTAAAGTTTTGATTCTTGCTGTCTCATATGAAAAACAAAAGTTAAAATGAAGCTAAACTTTGGACTTTTCCCTAAGGGACAATTATAACGTGAAAAATCAAATCCTGCTGTGCCTGAGTTAAGAAACACTGTCTGTGTTTGTCCACAGTTTTGATAATCTTTTGCTTGCTAAAGAGATTTGTTCCTCTTTATGGCTTGTAGCTGTATTCTTACCAAAATCTCTTAACATGCATTTGAGGAAGAGATATGTTTACCAGCTGAAGGAAACAGTATTTTCTTGTGTTCGTGATGTGAAAAACTTAACTCACTGTCTGATTCATGACCTTTATTCAAAATAGGGGAAATACTTCATGGTTCCAAATTAGCAATCAGAATATTTACAGCCTATTAAAAAAAGGACCCCCTAATTAAAACATAGCTATAATAGAAATGCCAAGAGAATTTCTGTCATAATTTACTGTCAAACACAAGGTGAGTTGTAGTGCTAATTGTTTGCTTTAATTTAATCTGCAGACTTCATTGAGTTCTCGTTTTTCTTTCAAATTAATCTCAGGTATTAAAGAGACATTGAAGGGTTACTTCACCCCAAAATGAAAATTTTGTCATTATTTCGTTAAATCGTTTTTTTTTTTTCATTGCGTACAAAAAATATTCTCGTCACTTCATAAAATTCAGATTGAACCACTGATGGCAGATGAACTATTTTGACTATGTCTTTCATACATTTCTGGGCCTTGACAGTGTTATTTACTTGGCAGTCAATGGGACAGTCACAAGCCTCCCGGTTTTCATCCAAAATATCTTAAATTGTGTTCCGAATATGAACGAAGCTTTTACGGGTTTGGAACAACATGGAGTAAGTGATTAATGACAAAATTTTCATTTTGGGGTGGAGTAACCCTTTAAAGACACTCATTTGTGATTTTCCTTTCTCCTGAGATCCTAAACAAGATCATATAAGAATTGAATGAAGTCAAAATGGACACAAAAAAGGCACAAGTCCTTTCCCCACAATTTCAGCTTATTCAGTATCTTAGCAGATTCTTATTTGATCCCTTTAGTACTGTTTTCAAATTACAATAAAACTACTTTTCCTTTTTGTACTAAGCATTTCTAGGAGAAATATATTGTGAAGTCTTTGATAATGTATTGTAATGGGGGACATGCAAACTAGCTTTAAGGGCTTTGTGTGTTGTAATGGAAGGTATTTCCATGACTTTATCAAACTTTGTGTTGTAAAAATTTTTCCAAGTCTCTCTCACCAAACACCTATACCGTACTCTACAAGCCATGTTCTCTAAAACTTTCAACACATCACTACCTCTGGGCCACTGAGCAGCTTCAAAACATTGATCCTCCCAGTGACAAGGTTCTCTCAAAGCACAACGCCATTACTATTTGCCCCAGTTTAAAAATAGCACATCTATTAGCCAAAGAGTATGTGCAAGACTTTCTCAAACTGCACCATTTCTAACGTTCACTGCTCCAGGAGCTTAAGACAACATTTCCCCACCCAGAATTCACAGTGTGTCCTATGTGTGGTCATTCACGCTGGCAATATTGGTCTGGGATCAGATTTAGCCAGCCTTAATTAATTCTTCCTTTGCTTTATGGACAGACAGGTCAGAAGCTGATTGAGTCTCATCACATGACCCCAACCTCTTTTCCTAGATGCTCTGCGGTTTTGCACTGAGTGTCAGACATGGAGAGGTATAATGATGCACACATACACACATAAATTCACCACTTACAGAAACTGTTTTATAATGAATTTAGTCATTCTTATGTTTACATTTACATTTAGTCATTTAGCAGATGTTTTTATCCAAAGCGACTTACAAATGAGGACAACAGAAGCAATCAAAACCAACAAAAGACCAATATGTAGCAAAGTTTTTTTTTAATAATAAATAAACAGAAACCAAGATAGAATAGAAATATATATATATATATATTTTTAAATAAATATAAAGAAACCAAGTCAAAAGTATATAGAGAACGCTAATGTTATACGGGCATTTTTATAAAGAAAAAATACAGAACGCTAGTGTTAGAGGGTTTTATTTTTTATTTTTTTGTTTGTTTGTTTGTTTGTTTTTTAAATAAAAAGAAAGCAAGTAGTAGAATAGAAATAGAATAGATAAAATAGAAATATAATAGAGAAGTGCAAGTGTTGCAGGGTCAAGTTTTTTAAAATAATAATAATAATAAAAAAAACAAGTAGATACATCAGAAATAGAATAGAGAGATAGAGGCAGTGCTGGACCGGTAATCTGGCATACCGGGCATTTTCCCGGTGGGCCGACGCACTTTTCGGCCGGTATAATTTTTTTTTTTCCGCCGATGGCCCATCACAATACTACGGAGCCCGGCACGTCACCTGTAGGAGAAAAGAAAACAATCCGTGGCGACGGTTTTGCAATCCGTCCCCTCAGTTTATAAACCGTGCTCACGAATTCGTAAACTGTTCCCTCGGTTTAACAAACCGTGCCCACGGATTAATAAACCGTACCCACGAATTTACAATCC
>JAFVLL020031720.1:0-101537 GCA_021397915.2 Tor tambroides
GGTTAGTAATTTATATGCAAAAAGTCAAAGGCTAAAAGGGGTCTCTTAAGACCAAATGTAATCAACCATCAATGAGTTTAAGCAGACGCTACAGGGTCTTAATGAAAATTCTATAACATACTTTGGTTAAAATTTCTCAATGGTAGTGTAAAACGACACCCTTTTTACCTTGTAAAAATCAGCTCTGTTTTCAGCAACCCGTTTTAGTACATGTTCCTTTAAATGCTAATGAGCTCACCCCGCCCCTCTCTTCTGTGGGGTGACGAGCCGTTCTCATGATACTGTTTACTTTAGCCGCGGAACTTGCTAACTAGCACGTTATTAGGAAAGGCGATTTGCAAAGATTCATAAAGGAACCTTATACTCACTTCTGATATGAGAAAGGGGAAATTATTTAACGAGATTATAAAAAAAAAAAAACCACTGGGTGGATCTTTATTATTATAGGGTGGTTGTGTACACACACTGCCAACACACATTTCAGTTCAAACAACTTGTAAAAGTGCATGTCGCATCCGATGACCCCTTTAAGGAACATAGACTGAAGTCTATGTACATAATAATACATTTTAAGATGCGTTCATAGTTAAAGACATGATGTAGGACTGTTTGCATACAGTTCAGAGTGAGCTCTTTATAATCTCATAAAAGACTGGATTTAGTAGGATTCAGTGAATTCCATGGGATGTATTAAGAGCATTACATCATGGAGATTTTAATCTAATGAGATTATACCATCAAACACTACAATCAGATCTTATGTACGGTAACAGTAGGATCTTATATCTCATAATAGCCAAAGTATAATCAGCAATATGTTAGCCATAGTCAAAGAATATATTGACATCAAGAGTTTTGTCCTCTCACAGCGCTCCACCCAGCGTAACCCCACTCTTTTGGATCTCAACTGGCCAGAACCAGCCTCAAGATCCATTGCTTTTTGAGTAGACCCTTGTGGTTCATTGACTTTGTGCAGACCAGCACTTACTTGTGTTTTCACACTTTGCTCATTTTGAAGTAAAACAGAGCAAGTTCTCACTTGGATCTGAGACCGCATGTAGTAAGTGCGGTTTAGTACTCTGATAAATGCAAAACTTCTCATGTTTATTCAAGGAATATTGCAACTTTAATAGAAGTTAAGCTCAGTTGACAAACTTTATGGTGTAATGTCCTTTTCCACATAAAATTATTTAGACCTTTTCTTTAAGAAAACGATGAGGTTACAGTGAAGCGCTTGCAATGGAAGGTGGCCAATGGGGCCATTTTTTGGAGGATTTAAAAGCAGAATTGTAAAAATTATAATTTAAAACATGTACTTCCATACATGATTACACACATGCATAACTAATAGAAGAAGAATTATGCTGTCATGGCATCAAAGTTATAAAATGGTATAAAAAGAAAAGGAGGGATGATTTGAAATTATGGCTCAAGTTGATTTATCTTAACTTGTAATAAATCCAGGATATTTTGGGTTGAAAACAAGTTAAGCTCAGCTGAGTTTGTGAACCTGTGTCAAACTGGAAAACTGTCATTACTGTGTGTACTACTATGTGAGTGAGTGATATTTTTCTGAGGCTTTGAGGCAAAAACACGCTTCACATCATTCCTGCATTGCTATCTATAATACAGAACATTCTGCCCAGTGTAATCTAGTGTTACACAAACACACTTTCTTAGCACCACAGATCAAGGCATCGTTTCTCCGGAGCTGAGGGTCTCACTGTGATTTGAGCATACATGTAGTACATTCCCAGTGTTGATTCCAAAGACCATCCAGGCACAGTATAGTTATATGACTGCGACCCTAGTGATGGGCAGTGGCCTGATGTTGCAATTAACAAAGGGACTTGGGGCTGATTTTCTTACAAGATCTAGTTCTTGAACCCTCCGCACACAAACACTCGTGTGCACTGATTCTTTCCCAACGCACTTTTCTCAGAATGCACTGAAGCACTCTCAGTGTCCGCTGCACTGTAGCCATGACTACCGGCAGGCTCTCTCTCTGTGGCGTTTCTATGGTAACGGGCATCGCTGTGTTAATGGCGATGCTCAGTCTCTTTCTCGTCTCTCCCATTCTGTGATCTGGAACCGTTCTGCTGTATTCTGTGTTTTTGTTTCTGAAAATCCATTTGAGCTCCAGAACTGACCTTTTATCAAGTTATAATCAGGGCAACTGCAGGTGAACCCCCCACCCTATGCTATCCTATCCTATCCTATCATAAACATCCCGTCCAGTGAGATGTTAACATCTCAGACTGGATCATTTAGTAAGTCAGTGATCTGAACATGACGTGTGGGTGAGTAAACACTGACAGAACTATACCTTTAGATTTCGCTGGTCATCAGTATGGCAGCCTAAGTCGATCTCAGCAGGACTTGTAATCATGCTCAAATGCCAAAGACAGCAGAAATTATGCCCACAATGCAAATCATGGCCACTTTGATACATTTGAATCATGGCCTCAAAATACATTTTTATTTGTTACAAGCTGTAACTTATAATGAATGCAAGAAGTTCTTCTTTTCCTTCCATAGCCTGTATCTACATAGTCATCATTATTTTCTGCTAACACTTAAATTTCATTTCCCTCTCGCTCAAAATATGATGCACTTCTCAAATCGGTCTTTGTTAAAGGGATAGTTCACCCAAAAATGAAAATTGTCATCATTTACTCACCATCAAGTTGATCCAAGCCTTTATGAGTTTCTTTCTTCTGCTGAATGCAAAAGAAGATATTTTGAAAAATGTTGAGGGAAAAAAGTTACTGGCAGCCATTGACTTCCATAGTGTGGAAAGAAGAAGATATGATGAAGATATTTACAAAAGAAGATATTTTGACATGTTGGGAAACAAACACCTGCCAGTAGCCATTGACTTCCATAGTATGAAAATGCACTGAGGATTACTCAGTTTAAGTCAATGGCTACTGCCAACTGTTTGTTTCCCGACATTTTTTTAAATATCTTCTTTTGTGTTAACAGAAGAGAAGAAATTCATATTTGAGGGCAAGTAAATGATGACAGAATTCCCATTTTTGGGTGAACTATCCCTTTAAGAGAGATCACGACACAAATACAGGTTTTATTATTTTAGGATAGGGGTCGACTGACTTTTTCAGGGAAGATACTGATTGTTACAGATCAAGTAGCCGATATTTTGAACCGATATAGTTATCTGATGTAAAAACGTAACTTAATGTCAAAATTCAAGAATAACAAGGGCTCTGACAAAAACTTTCTTTAAATGCTTTTACATTATTCTATTGGTAAATTGGTTTTGAAAATGACCAATACTGTTAACCATAAAAATGCTTAACATCGAAACCGATAACTGGTTACCCATATTTCAGAGTAAAAACTAAAACAATATTTCCAGATTTTCTACACTTATTAAATGCAACATAAGTTGTCCTGTAACAATTTGGTTCACAAAGCCCCAAATCATAATTCAAAGCTAATTATAAGTGCAAATAATTACATTTTTAGGAGTTCAGATATAAAAACTACCATTTAGTTAATTTCAAAAAGTTCAATTGAGTTCAAATCTCAGAGAATTGCTCATCCGAGGTACCTTGAGTTTTGACTCTTAAATAACAGTTAATTTACTAAAACACAGGTCTCTCCGGAAAAGACGCCCATGGTAGCTGCTAATTCTTTGTGCGATTACAAAATTGCTTGTTGTATAAATTTCCATCCCACCTTGTTCCAGTGTTTATGTGATTATAAGCGAACTGAAGTGAACCCACCTTCAAAGTTGTATCCAGTCTTTCTGTAGTGTGTTCGCATGGAGAGGAGAGATTTGGGTTTGGCATTTGTGTGAAGTATGTGTTTTTGGGTGTTCTTTAAAGGATTAATTGAGAGAACTGCAGTACAATACAGCCTTATTCTGTTACAATGCAGAGTTTCCAAGAATATCATTTGGTTCGAGTGAGTGTGTGTGTGTGCATGTGTTGAGTGACTTTGAGGGTAAACCACAGATATGTCTGTCTGTTGTTAGCTTCTCTAGTGTCTGGCAGGACTCTCTCACGGGGTTCATGGAGAGCTTATAGGTGGGTGTGCGTGCGTGTGCAAATGCGTCAGAAAAATATGTGAAAATGAATGCATTTACAGTTAACCGATGTATTTTTATTTGTGCGTATGTGTGAGTGGTGCTTGTGCTACTTGACATTGATTGGTGTTTTTAGGAAGGTGGGCGGGGCCAGCATTGACTTTGAGGTTTTCTGCTGCCATTGGCATCTTCCCACGCCATTTTGTCGGATATTTGTGTCCAGTGGCAGCATGGGACCTCCTACATGTCTGTCCTAACTTGGCCCTGGCGAGTCCATGTGAAACGCAACACGGACCCTCATAAAGTTATAAGCAATCCCCGACAGGCACCCACACTGGAACTTACGAGCTTTGTCTGTACACACTCTCATTCTCAACCTACTATTGGCGTATACCATCTCTGTGTGAAAGTCGGCTTTCAAATAGGCCAATAAATCGCCTTTGGAGAGCAACTCGCATTCTTCGCATCTCTTGCAAAGTTTTGTTGGGCACATTTTGAGCCAATCGCCTGAGCTGCAAATGCCATGCGATTCATTTGTCTTAAAAGGATAGTTCACCCAAAAATGAAAATTGTCATCAATTACTCACCCTCATGTCGTTCCAAACCTGTAAGACCTTCGTTCATCTTCAGCACACAAATGAAGATGTTTTGGATGACATCCGAGGGCTTTCTGACCCTGCATAGACAGCAACACAACTGACACGTTCAAGGCCCAGAAAGTTAGTAAGGACATCGTTAAAATAGTCCATATGACATCAGTGGCTCAACTGTAATTTTATGAAGCTATGAAATTTTTGTGCACAGAGAATACAAAAATGATGACTTTATTCAATGATTTCTTCTCTTCCGTGTCAGTCTTCGACATACGTTCATGGCAGTACTACGGCGCATGTGTGTGCATTCCTCTGCTTATAAACAAGGTGCAGCACAATCGGGTTCCTCTGTAATACTGACATGGAAGAGAAGAAATTGTTGCATAAAGTCATTATTATTGTTTTCTTTGCACACAAAATGTATTTTTGTAGCTATCATATTATTACGGTTGAACCACTGATGTCACATGGACTATTTTAATGATGTCCTTACTACCTTTCTGGGCCTTGAACATGGTAGTTCTCTTGCTGTCTATGCAGGGTCAGAAAGCTCTCGGATTTCATCAAAAATATCTTAATTTGTGTTTCGGTGGGTGAACAAAGGTCTTACAGGTTTGTAACAACCCGAGGGTGAGTAATTGACAGAATTTTCATTTATGGGTGAACTATCCCTTTAATAGATTACTGCATTAACTATATATTTTTGTAGGGCAAGTTCATATCACCCTGATTCTCTTGTCGAAAACCCAGTAGGATTTTTGGATTGGCTTTTTGGATTATTGTGGAAAATACGCTCTGTGGCCAAGAAAGGTTTATGATTCTTACAGGTTTTGGTCTTCATGACAATCTTCACAAATAAACACATCTTTTATGAATTTTGAAGCCTGTATACAAACAGTGAAAAGCAAAATGAAGGCTATAAATGAACTACGTCACAGTCGCATGACTTCAACATCACCCATACTAAGCTTCCAATAACTTTCCGTCCTTGTTTAAACATTTTCCCTGAAAGTTTGAGTTAGAAAAGTTCATAGGAGCGCAATTATAAACACGAGGCTGTGAAAGCGACTAGTAATTAGATGAGTTTACCTGTTTTTCACAACCTCTTCAGTCCCATTTAACCACTTTTTAGAAACCAACTTTTTCAAGACAAGTAATAGCTTTAAAAATCACAAAGAGGGGTATTACTGATTACTCTGTTTTATGTCATAGAATAAGGCGTGAAAATATCTTGAGCACAGACCATTGAGACATGAATGGGAAGTTCACGTTTGGACCAAACAGTTAAACTGCGTTTGAAAACATTGCCTGAATCATTGTAATGGTGGCTACAAATGTCCCTGAAGATGAGTGGAGATGGCAAACTCATGGCTTTGTAGTTCAGTTGTGGAAGTCATTAAGCGAAGGCCTTTGGCAGCAGTGAAGGCCAAAAACAGTGTTTTGAATTGTTGCAGATATTGGCAGGCATTGTGAAGACTGTTGTATTTAACTCAAAATATTCCGCAAAGACTCTGTTTATGTGTTCCTGACCTATGTTTTTCGAGACCAAATTGCTGAGGAATGTCGCCAGAAGTCAGCTAAATCTGAGTGCGGATGAAATACGAGGCTTGTCAGATGTAATCAAGCTGATAGCCACCAGAGATCTCCCTGAACCGTTTCCATTGTCTCACTACCTCGCTAACTCACTCCAGCTCTCTTGTGTTTTTCTCTTTCTGTCTCTGTCTGTGAGTGATATATGAATGAACAGAGACACTCCTGGTCTTGTTAAACCCATCATTGCAGGACAGACCCACAAACACCCGTATAATGTGTTAAACACTGACACGGTTTAGTCCATCTCTCACCCACACACGGCAGGCAGCGGGCGCACACATATGGTTCACAGTTTAAATCTGACAAGTTTTCTACCTCCCTTTTTTGAACGTACATAGAAACATCGCATATTTGAATTGCATTTTATTTGATGTTGTAGACCTTATAGAAGTAGGCTAGGTTAGATTCTCTCACAATCGCTCTATCATCTTCATTTACATTCCTTCTAGATACTTAGTCTACGAAAGTACTTTCAACAACTATTATTATGACTGGTAACTGCTGCTTATGCAACTTATTTGACAGAAAGACCAAGGTAAAGCTCAACAATATATATGTATTTATTTATTTTTGCTGCCTCTTTGTGACATGTTCTGTGGTCCTGATGCAAAATTATAATTTTATTTATTTTTTAAAATGCATTTTGTTTTTATGATAAGACAACATTACAACAACATTAGGCCACCCTTTTTATCACTAGAGCATTTGTTTTGGACCTCAGTTTTTTGGCACAAGTACTCATATTGGTACTTGTGTTGAGGACGCAAATGTGCCAAATAATTGACTCAAACTTGGATTTTGACCAAATGTTTCCAATTTCCAAACCCTGTTCCCAGAGGCCCCACATCAGTCCATATTTTGGATATCTCCCTTATCTGACACCCATTTATTTTGATCTTGAAGCAACTACTGATGAACTGAGGAGTAAAATCCATTGTATTTGATTAGGAACTTTTAAGAAAGAACATGCTTGGGAACCGTTGGCTTAATTTGTTGTGTGGCACTGTGCTGCAGATGTGACCCTTAAGTTTGATTGAAGGCAACAAACTCGGGGCATTAGTAGTTCAGGTGTGGAAGTCATTAAGTGAAGCTCATTGGCGGCAGTTTGGGCCAGGAACATTGTTTTGAATCGAATTGTAGCAGATATTGGCAGACATTGTGAAGACCTCAGCAGAGAGATAATGTAAGAAACATTTTGGAGGTTCAAAATAAGTCTTGCGAAACATTTTTGTATGCTCAGAGATGGAGGATATAAACCCTAGTCAGAATAGAAGCCATTTTAATGTGAAGGAATATGAGGCTGTGTGGGATAGAAACACTGTTTTCAGATTGAAATCAAATTGACTTCAATCCATCAATAAACCAAGAACTCTAATTATATTATTATGAAGTAGAACTCTCCTATTATAATCAATAAAACATTCTACACTGCAAGTTTACAAAAAACTATAAAAAATAAAAACAGTTTTTTTAATTACTGCGACTGAATTTAGGCATCACAACATTGTAATAGACGATATGTAAAATAGATTTCATTTTGAAATTTGCTGTTTGTTATTTATTAACGGCACATATAATCTAAATATAAAAATAAGGGAAATGAGCAGGTACAGTTAAATATCCAATGTGATGATTTTGTTTTTGCTGGGTCACATTTGCTGGGTGACATCTAGCAAATCCCAAATAATTCAAAATTGTTGATAATGCTCTTTGGTTTGGTGCTAAAGCTTCTTTTTGAAGCTCACGTGATGTTTTTGTTGGCCACTAAAAACAGAAGTGAAACTGTTCCTGTTCAGCCCATTGAAAGTTACAAAAACATGCTTCCAGTGTTGATGTACATGGAGAAAATGTGTGTAGAGCCTTCCTGAAATGAGGACTTTACTCTGAGAATGTCCTCCTGTTTCTCAGAAACTCTTTCTCTCTCTGGAGAGGAACCCTTTGCTCTGTAGGAGGTAAAGTTTGGGAAACAATATCTTATTTCAGGAAGAGAAGTTTAAGGTCGACATAGCAAAACTTTGAATTGTCATTGTTTTAAAAGACATGGTTTATTATGACCCTGCAGAAATGCAGACAGATATGTTTTGGTTAACATTTGAGCACAAATAAAGAGCAGGACATGACAATGACGTGCAGTTTTTCATGGAAGGCCTCCATTGCTCCTTCTCTACGGTCTTCTGTTGAATAAGCTGTAAATAGAGTCTTTTTGACTTCCTGACTGAGAATAAAAATGAATGGCAGTGAAAATATTATGAATAAAATTCCAGATTTGTTTCAACACCTCGCCCTCCCCTGAACAAACCTTTCTTTCTTTCTCTCTGTTTTTCTCTCTGCTTCTCTCTTTATTCTTTTATCCTCTGACCACAGGAATGTTTCTTTCTCTCAGAAAGTTGTAAAGTGCTGATTCTGGGCTCAGGGTGCGTTTATACATGTGGCTTCTGTCGTTCAATCGTTTCCTCTGTCTCACTCGCTCGGTTCGCCCCATATTCCTTCACTTTCTTCTCTCCCTTCAAAATCGTCTATCATCTTTGGATCTGAATCAGATGAATCTGAATGGCCAGGATTTAACAATAAGTGCATTCTGCCCCATAAACCTTTGTTTGGTTTATATTTTGGCTAATTTTGTCATGCTGTCACAGTAAAAGTGTAGTACACTCCATTTAACTTTTGCTGAAAGTGTGCTTCAGCAAACGACTCTTTTAAACTGGCTTGTTTTTGCGAATCAGTAATATACAGCACAAACTGTATATTCACACACAAATGACTCTTAAGAGTTGTTTCTTTAAATGAATCATTTAAAGAGACACAAATGTTCTATATTCTTTATAAGTGTTAGTCTTTATAGGAGTTTATGAGTGTTAGTTTTATAAGAACTGTTCATGATTTCATGAAAACTAATAGGTTTGGGAAAAGAAATCCAAGTACCGACTCCAGTTGGTATTATTATGCCCACTGAACCTCACAGTTGGGTTCCTGTTGTTCATTTTATTTAATGTTTTATATGAACTTTAATATTTTTTGTAATGTATAAGTTAGAAGGTTCCCTGTATAATTTATATTTATCCCATTTAAATCTCCCTTAGCAAATAGTTTGAGGGGGTGAGCGCTGTCTCATTTTGTATTTATTATATATAAATAACACTCTATTGCAGAATGAGCGTGGCCTGAGAGAGAGAGACAGACATCTGTGTAATATCACACAAGTGTGCCATAAACTTTATGGAGTAACTTGGATGTTATGCGCAAACAATTCATTCATCCGTCCAGGTTGTGGAAGTGGTGTTTTATGAGTTTAAACAGAGGCACCTGTGGATCTGTATTTGTTATACATGTTCAAACTGCAGCCTAAACTAAGTTCTTCTCTTTTTTTAGCATTTACAGACCATGCTAAAGACCAAACTCAACGTGCTGACGCTCCGGAAGGACCCGCTGCCTACAGTGATCTTTCATGAGCCAGAAGCCATCGAGCTGTGCTCCACCACACCTCACACGAAGAACCGCACACACACAGGATATAAGGTAAACAAGCTGTTGTGTTTATTGCTCAATGACAAATAGCTAGAGTAGAGTGTCTACAACAATGAAAAGGAGTTTTTTTTTTAAAAAACGTCTAGTTTAAAACACATGTAACGTTCCTAGAAATGTATGTTGTTGTCATGTACTTTTGAAAAACGTTTATACCATTTTCACAAGAAGTTTACATTTATCGTCATTTGGTGCAACCATCAAGTAAAAGGAAATAACCTTTTTTAGTTATTCCTTGAATGCATGTGAGTGTAAACATCATTTTTTTAATCTAAAAAAAAAAAGATTTTTCTATTTTTAGAAATATCATGAATTATTCATTCAAGATATAATGTTTTTAGGGAGTCGAACTGCATGACATTTTATTACCTGAACTAACCTTGCTTTGCCATAAAAAGATAAAATCATCAAATATTTTATTGAGACACTGATGATTGTTCTTAATATTATTTCTTGTATTATGTTTTTTTTCTGCATCTTGGTCGCACCAAATGATTTGGCAGACAAAAGGTTTTCAAATTTTAACAAATAGTCAAGCAGTTCTGTTAAAATATTTTTTAGTTGTTGTTTATAAGTGTTACATTGTTTTCTTTTCAAGAATGCCATACTTTTAATGAGGCTTCTTTGTTGTGATGTTTTTTACTTTTGCCCCCCCCCCCCCTTTTCATGTATATCTAATATTCTTTAACATATTATTGAATAAATTAATAGATCTGAACATAACTATGAGCATCATGTCATTGACCTGATTTTTAAATGTAAAAGAGATGCTCCACAATGACCCAAATAATCCTGAGGCCCACAAAGTTGACATTCAAGTGTCTTATTTTGTTCTGCAACTTTGACGGGTGTACCTGTATGTTGTGAGTTTGGTCAGGACAACCTATTTGTACACTGGGAAAACAATATTCAATATAAGTTCCACTAGTAGTGTACAAATGACACGTTTCACATAAAAAAAAACAAAAAAAACAGGTTCCTGCATTTGGATGCATTCATGTACTAATGTCTGTCCACCTGTCTTTGTAGAATATTGTAGCGTCACATGCATGTATTGAGAGAAGGAACAGCCGAATAATACATCAGCTAAAAATACAGAAAATCTCTCAAGGATATCGGCCTACTAAAGAAGCTGCAATGTTGTTGCCATGGAAACCTCAGCATCCATTCATGGCAAAATGCTGGCTAAGACAAACACAGAGCATCTCTGTCTGTCTCTTTCTTTGTCATGTTTCTTCCACTTCACTAGTGTTTCTCGTTCTTTCTCTTGAAAGCTGTAGAGCCCGGCATAATTTATGCCACATTTCTAACATTAAAGGAATGTACTGTGGGCACATATTTGTGCTCAGTTGAAACATTTCACATATTTTCATCTGTGTATTTTAACGTGGACCTCAGAGAATATAAAGCATCTGGTTTGCCCTAAACACACTTACTCACACTCCACCACAAGCATTTCTACATTTTTGGGTGTAGACTGGTTTTATAGTGATTTGCATGTTTCTTAAGATGGCAAAGGCTGTTTTAACCGATGTCTGACCACGTGTTCTTGCATGAGAGTAGCCGTTTGAGAGGGTTAGTGATAGAAAGACAGACAGAAAGAACGAAAGAACCACCTAATCATCCATTGAGGCCCTTTGATTATGTAACAACTCAACAAAGCTAGTCTATACGCTGTTTCCATGGCGATCTGCCCTGCTCTGTGTGTGTGTGTGTGTTTTATACACACACTCCTGTGCTCACTTCTCACTAGGCATACATGAAATGTCTGCTCTTCTTGTTTAAACCAGTGTTATTTTAGTATCATTGATATGCTATTATAGTTTTATTAAAAGTTTGAATTGTTTTATTTTTGTTGTTGTTAAATGTCTATATAGATTTTATTCAGTTTTTTATTTAAGTTTAGTTATTTTAATGCATGAAGTTAAACTAAATGAGAATTCTAAACTAGCTGAATATATATAATGTTTAAGTAACTTTTTTTTTAACTGATTTTAATAATCCTGGTTTCAACCCGTTTCTCGTTTCAGGATTTTGTTATTCCTGTCCTTTATTGTTCCTCATCTCATTGAGAGTGTACTCAGTTTTGTTTCTCCAGGGCCAGTGTGTGTGCAGACAGATGTGATTGAATGATGAATGTTTCCCATGAATGAGTGTGTTGTTGTGTGTCAGTAACTGTGGTTTCTGTATTGATCTCCTCATAACTCTGCGTGTTTGTGGAATTGGCCGTTCTTTGATCAGGGTCGTACATGGGTTTAAACTGTCACCACAATCCGCCATAAACACATTCTTCCTCTGCCCTGATGTCTGTCTTATTCTTTGAATTCCCATGAAATGAATATGCACTTTGAGAGATCCGAGACCCTGTTAAAGAAGCCATGAGGCTGAAGTACACATTCTTAGACTTTAAAATGGCACTTATTTTGCGTTCTGGCTACTGCTACACAAGTTTTTGGTTGTTGGCCTGTGGAAGTTTGCCCTAGACAGACATCTTTTGACCTCTGCAATGAGTCACTTTGTGTTTTCAGTGTCTCACGTCACGAGGGCCACATTTTTAAAGCCAGCATTAAATAAAAATTTACCGTATTTTCTAAAGTCATGTTATTAGATCTTATTGAGAACAATTCATCCATGCATTTTTTTTTTTTTGTTTCATTTTTGACCTCCATGTTTAAAATCAATCATGACTGGATCATCCAGTGAAAACGTTATAAACACACGCACACACAAAAATAAGCAATATTGATCTAAATGGTTTTTATGACAATTGTGTGCAAACCGTATTTATTGATTTTTCATTATTTATTTATTTTTTAATATTACATTTATTGTAGTAATTTCAAATTTACAGACAAATAAACAGTCACAATCACAAGGCAGAACCAAATAAATAAATAAAACAAGTTTTCGAGTGTTTTTTTAACATTTAGATTTTTTTTTCTATTTTAGTATTTTTCGTTTTCATTTTAATTGTGAATTTTATTTATTTTGTGTGTGTTTATTACTTTTTATGTGTCTTCATAGTTTTTTTATTTCAGTTTTAGTTGTTTAAATGGTAGACTTCTCTCTGGTGACACATGCAGGATTTCTCCAACCATTTAATTGCTAAAACTCCACCTCCGCAATCAATCATCTGCCAGCACTTTTAAGCACAACGGCCAAAAATCATGTTTCGCCCAATAATCCATCACAAAGACAGTCTGTTCATAAAGACAGTCACTTGCTTCACTCCTGAATGAATCAGCAGTTTAAACAAACTGGTTAAGTATTTGATTCAATGACTCACTCATTAAGACAGTAACTTGCCACCACCCTCCCAAACAGGTTTAGTTTCATATTTAAAAGTATCATTTCATTTTATAAAATCATTTCATATTTCAGCATTCAAAATATTATTTTGAAAACTAATCTTATATAGCATTATTTATGTTTGCAATTGTATATAACAGCCTATATAGTGTCTTTATTTTAATTGAGTTAATTTATTAAATGTAAGAAGTTGACACATAAGATGCATACATCTAATAAAGTTATTTTAAAAACTGCCCCATAATGGTAAAAATGTATAATCAACAATGTAATAATCAACAAAATCACAGAAACATGTCAACTTTGACTAACTATAACTGACTTGATCAGTAAGATTCTCTTCAAACTGTTTCTGTGCTATGACACAGAAAACTGACTCTAGAAGATGTTTTTTATGCAAATGTTGCAAAAGCACCCCATGTGGCGACTCTGAGAATGCAGCACACATTTGTCCAGCATTGTTTTTTGAGTTCTGACAAATTTCGAAATACAGTGACGCACGAAATTTGCTTGTGTAGCTATAAGCATCTGTGTTCATGCACTTGTGTAGAGAATGTGTCTGGACTTCAGCAGTGTAGCAACACTTAGAGCGGGTGACTCATAACGTGTGTGTGTTTGTACTAGCTACTCTTCTTTTAGATGCTTTTTTGTTAGAATGTGTTTGGTGAGTTTATTTCTGTGTATGTTGGTGCTGTATGTTTGTGAAAGCCTTCGTTATGAAGTCAGAGGTGAAAGATTCATTCTGTGAGCTCAGCATGTACAAAGTCTGTTCTGTGTGCTGTTTACACACACACACACACACACACACACACACACACACACACACACACACACACAAACAAGCGCGCGCACACACATATTCTGTTAACAAACATAGTGACCCCCCACCCACACACACACACAGACAGACCAAATAAAGTCATCACTTGCCCTCAGAACAAACGTTCTGTGGCTTAGGCACACAAACACACTCTTTCATATACACACACGTGAGAGCATTCAGTGTGATACCTTCGTTTGTACAGCTGTGTTGGGGGACACATGCGCCTCTCATTCTGGAATCATTAACGTTCCGCTCTGGAATGCTAAGCTGGTGAAGAATTCTTTTTTTCTGAATTATGCATGGAGAGTCTTGAGCACCAGATAGATTGTCATTCGTCACGCTGCCACCTGCTGGACACAAGAGTCACGAGCAGA
This sequence comes from Tor tambroides, assembly GCA_021397915.2. Taxonomy (NCBI): domain Eukaryota; kingdom Metazoa; phylum Chordata; class Actinopteri; order Cypriniformes; family Cyprinidae; genus Tor; species Tor tambroides. Next base: position 14,266 of record JAFVLL020031720.1, read on the forward strand.
GCAGCTTATAGAGTTTTAGAAGTGTGTGCTGGAAATATTTGTTGCTTTTTGACTGATTTAGATATGCTATTAAATAATCAGTAGACATAAAGTAGCACTGGGTGACGTATTATGTGATGTGAAATATTTGCAACATTGTAAATCATGTTTCATGATTTTAGTGTATTTTTATGTAGCAATTAAGTTTCTCAAAGAAGGTTTACAACCTTGGATTTCATGAGAAAAAATGTTATTCAAGGCATAAATGTCACTTTATGCAGTTGTGTATATATTATTTAAATTATAGTTAATTTTTATTTTTGTTGTTAAGCTGTTTGAAAGTATTGTATTGAATTTTACCTCAGACAGTTAGACCACTGGACAAAAGCAAACTGTCAGTACAAATAAATTTATTAATTGAATTAGTAAGTTTAAGATTTTTTTAAATAATTAAATTAACTGGGCATGAATTTGTCTTGACCTCCCTCATCTGTGCTTGGTTAATTGCAAAATTGAATATAAATAAAGGAGATGCTTTTTTTTTTTTTTTTTGGTACTGCCTTGTGATTGAACTTTTTTTTTTTTTTTTTTAAATATTACAGTAAATATTAAAAAAAATATTAAATTAAAAAACATTTTAATAAAATTTGGTTTGCACACAAAATTGCAGTGTCATATAAACCAATATCGCTTTGTACAGACAACAGTGACTGTTTGGTTGAAACAAAAGTTCCTTTTTCGGAAAAAAAAAAAAAAAAATCACTCATTAACTATTTCAGTGTAAATACATGAACGTCGAGAATTTTTCCCGAAAGGCTGAAAAATATTGAGATACAGCTATTTTTGGCTGTAACACCCAGCCCTTGGTATAAAATACTAAACGAGTGAATCACACACACAGTGAGTAATTGTGGCTACGTTGCATAACAGTGCTGCACAAACAACATTGTTTCTCCATGTACTTTGTGTAGGTGTGTGCATGTGCTTCCACTGTGTGGGTATACTACATCTTGTTTTACAAGTAGGCCTAAGTTTAGTTGGATGCCATAGGATGCCGTATTTTCATGGTATTCCTGTCCTGATGTCAGGTTAATGAATTGCACAATATTTGCACTCACTCACTTTGAGCGCTGTGCATCAGACATCTGGAAGAGCAGCTTTATTGTTGGATGGCTCTCAGTTGTCTGTGGAGGTAAGAGGACGGAGAGATGAATGAGCGCTCTGTTGCTGTCTAGACTCCGTGGTGACTGAGAGGCATCAATCTGCCTCAGTGTTTGATGATTTCTCACAGATTACACCTGAGGTATATGCTCTCACACACACGCGCACACAGACCCACCCAGGAACAGACACACACTTTCTCAGAAAGACTGTAATCTGTCATGTCACCACCGAGAGAAATGCACATCAAATACATGAGGAACGACTTGACAAAAGAGTGAGGATCAGGGATATTATAGTTTTGAAAAGTTCATTTTGATTCTATTTTGGTTTTATTTGATAAAAAAAAATTTGGTCTTACTGTGAACAATTCATTGATGAAGGTTATTCCAAAGAGAGAAAAAAAAAAACTTAAAACATTTTTAGTCAGATGTAGTTCCTTTTCATTTAAATGTTTGTTATCTGGTCTGTTAAAGTTTGTGGTTTCACTTGATATTCTTGAATGAGATTTTTTTTTTTTTTTTTTTTAGGGAATTTGGGGCCATTTTATTGCATTTTGGGGCAAATCATTTTGCTGGCCAGAATATATGTGTGTGTGTGTGTGTGTGTGTGTGTGTGTTTAATATACACTAATCTTCAAAAGTTTGGGGTCGGTTAATTTTTTTTTGCAGTGTTTTTCTAAAAAATCTCTTATGCTCACCATGGTTGCATTTATTTGATCAAAAATACAGTAAAAATTGTGAAATAATATTGCAATTTAAAATAACAGTTTTCTGTTTGAGTACATTGTAAAATGTAATTTATTCTTGTGATGCAAAGCTGAATTTTCAGCATCATTACTTCAAAAATCATTCTAATATACTAATTTGCTGCTTAAGAAACATTTCTGATTATTGTCAGTGTTAAAACAGTTTTTGCTCCTTAATATTTTGTGAGATTTGAAATAAAACATTTTGTAACATTATAAATGTCTTTTCTGTCATTTTTGATACATTTTAATGTGTTCTTGCTGAATAAAATAGTAATTTCATACTGCCCCTAAGCTTTTGAACCATAGTGAACATTTTTAACTGTCAGTACTTCTCACAGTTTTTCTTGTTGTGGTGATTGTGTTCATTTATGATAATAAGGCTTAATGTTATCCATCAGGTATTGGGAAACACACGTGCTCGCTCAGTGCTTCATCTGTTAGTCATAGTGTAGTGAGGGGCTTCTTTCAGGTCGAATGTTTTCCAGCACTTCTTCCAGAAGAGAGCACTCATCCTCTCTCTCATTCTCTCTCTCTCTGATGTAAATCGCTTTCAGACGAGAAGAGATATTACTGGCATTTCCGCTGCCTGCTCGCAGGAAGGCCTCATCTTTCTGTTTCAGACACAAGCGAAAGAATGAGATTAAGAAAAACAAAACGCATCTGGAGAGAGAGACACTATAGTCATGTTCATAAGAGGGATGACTTTGCATTCTGCTATGAAATTATCTTGGCAAGTACAGCACAAATGTTCAACCCCTTGCTCGTCTTCAAAGTTTGTACAGTGTGTTAAGCAACCAAAAACTATTTTGTTTAATTGTATTCTTAAACGAGTTAAAGAAATGGGAGGAGAGACCATGGTCAGAATTAGACCTTGTGGTTGCAGACTAAACAAATCGTCTGGAAGAGGAAAACAGACAGCCAGACATTTGTTTTTTCTTCTGTAGTTTCACATTTTCTTCCCAAACCTTTGCCAAAAGCACACGCATTCAAACACAACAAGATCAGGTATTCACATCTACTCATCTTCTTTGAATTTTTTTAGTTTTTAGTTTCTCTTTTAAAAAAACAGCATATCTTTACCACTCTGGACCAGTGATGCATAAGAATGATGAAAGGACTATATATATATATATATATATATATATATATATATATATATATATATATATATATAAAACTTAACAACTACCTTACTATTAATAAGCAGCAAATTAGGAGTTTATTGAGGGAAAAGATGTAGTAAATAGTTAGTTAATAGTGAGAATTGGTCCCCAAACTAAAGTGTGACCAAATATTTATATTTAAATGTTTCTTTGTGCATGTGGGCATTTGTCTGAATTTTTCTTTTTGTGTGTTTGCCTTTGACTAGGTGACCTACCTTGGCAAGGTGACGATTTCCGGCACTCACTTCCTGTCCGGCTGCACCGAGTCGGCTGTGGTGGGATTATGGGACACCAAGCAGACTTCTGTGGCCCACGATGACTCCATCACCTCTAGCAACGCCATACTGGAAATCCGGCCGTTCCAGGTGCGACTGCATCACCTGGATGGCCGGGGCGAGGCCACGGTGGCCATGGACACCTTCCAGGTGGCTCGCATCGCGTACTGCACGGCGGATCACGACATCAGCCCCAACGTCTTCGCCTGGATCTACCGCCAAATCAACGACGATCTGACCTTCCAGATGGACTGCCACGCCGTGGAGTGCGAGAGCAAACTGGAGGCCAAAAAACTGGCGCACTCCATGATGGAAGCCTTTAAGAAAACCTTCCACAGCATGCGCAGCGACGGACGCATCCACAAGAGCGGCTCGTCCGACGAGTTCCCCGAAGAGGCGAGCACCCCCGACGACGGCTGAGAGACACGGGGGGGTTGGGAACGGCTCTCGTGCTCTTTACGTCTTTGTGCCATAATAGAATATTCAGAAAAATAACCACAAAAAAAAGAGAACGCAAATGGAAATTCAAACCACAAACCAAGAAACTAGTCTGCCTTTTTTCAATCTCGGCTGCCAGACAGTTCGTGCCCGTTTTACTAAAGCGTCCGAGCGTCAGCGTACTTTACCACAGTCACACTCCCACTTGAAAGCTGCTGGTTTTGATCTGGCGCATGTGAATTGGCAAGAACTTGTTACACGTTCACCTGTTATGTTACTTTCGTTTTGCCGATCAAAACCTTTGGATCTGGGAGTTCCTGATGTGCGTGCGGAAATCTTTTATGTCGTTTTTTAGATAACGCAGAGGTGTTTCCTCTGCTAAGTAGAGTTTCAGAGAGATAAAAAAGATATAATTTTGATATTTATGGCAGGCAGCCAGCCTAGGGCATTTCTTTACCTTTATCGGCCCATAGAAGCGTAATTATAGGGACCATGCATCGATTTCTATGTTTTTTTTGTTTTTTTTTTGGTTTGTTTGTTTTTTAAGATACCAAAAGCCAGTGTGCAAGTGTGTGTGTGTGTGTGATCTAGGGTTTGTTTGTCTGCAGCTGATGAGCCTTTGATTAACTACGGAACGGGTTCTCTACTACAAGCTGAGTGTGCTTGTCTGTCCAGCCTAGTTTAGTGCGTTTATGTGTGCGTGAGGTGTTTTCCAACAGAAAATACCAGCGCTTGTGTTAAACGAGATGTTGAAAGCGAGACGTTCCAAATGCATCGGTATTTTAAAGCCATAGTTCACCCAAAATGAAAATTCTCATGTCGTTCCAAACCTGTATGAGTTTATTTTTCTGTTGAGCACACAAAAGATATTTTGAAGAATGTTGGTAATGAATAGTTGCGGTAGCCATCGACTTTCATAGTATAGAAAAAAAAAAATATTATGCAAGTCAGTTGCTACAGGGAGCTGTTTGGTTACCAACATTCCCCAAATTATCTTCTTTTATGTTGAGTAGAAGAATTCATTTTTGGGTGAACTATTTCTTTAACTCATGCAGGGCTTATAGGTGCGGTCACGTTTCCCCTTGTTCTGAGAGTAGTCCACAAGATTGGGAGTTTCGTGAGGAGGAAACAGTTTACCATGCAGATTTCGCTTGGTTTGAAAGTGGCTTCTGTGCGAGCTGTGCTTTATACATTGCTACGCTATTTATAGTAGACCTTTTTTTAGGCGAAATTTCTCTGAAATATTGATATTGTGACTGCACCTATAGTTCACGATCGTAAACAAAAACTTGTGACGGTTGCTTTCGAAACAATGCTTCATGAAGCTTTGAAACATTTATAAATCTTTTTTTTTTTTTTCCCCGAATCACTGTATCAAACTCACCAAGTCATGTGATTTCAGCAAATGAGGCTTTGGAATGTCAAAGTGTTTCAAACCTGTTGATCTAGTGAAACTAGCAATGGTTTTTAACTGATTTTAATGATTTTTAATTGATTTTAGGGAAATAAGGAAAATTATACTTAATTGCTTCTAATTGACCTAGTTTGCCTAGCCCTGCCTAATGATGCAAAAACAAGGCCTACAATTTAATAAAACATACATTTTAAAGAACCTTCATTTGTAATTATTTGTTGATTACATTTAACAGATTACACTTTCATGAAAATATTTGCAGTTGGTTTGTAAAAGTTGTCATTATGCATGTTTGGGCTGAGTTTTTGTTGCTGCTGGGCTGTGAAGATTTTGTGTGCTTTGAAACAGTGAATGATTTTATGAAGCAATTGATTCAGTTGATTCCAAGCTTCAAAAAGCGTTGTTTCTAACATCACGAACAGATCTTGTTATTGGTCCTTCGTTCACATTCGTTCTGGATGTCTTTCTGGTGGATTTAGGGAGAACTGTGTTAATGTTTTGTGCAGGGAGAGGGAGGACCCCAAAAGCATAGCTGCCCCATAGAGTGCCTGTCTCTCTGCCAACCCCCAGCCCCCCCCCCCCCCCAATGCTGAATGTATGAAGTCTCTTGTGCTGCAAGCGCTATATATGTACTGGTACTGAAAGCCTTGTTTGATTATTATTATTTTAGATTTTTTTTTTATATATAAATATACATTTGTATTTGCAGGTAATTTGGAAGCTGTATAGTGATTTAGAGTCACTTTTTGTACAAGATGTCCAGCACGTGCATGCGTGATTTTACATGTGGCTCCACTCACCTGTGAAGACCCTGTTATGGGACGATGGATTGTGGAGCATCAAGCAGATGAATAAAGGGACTCTATTTTGAATTCTGATTTGGAATCGGATTCTAATTGGGATTGGGATTCTGTTGGAGTGCATCTGGCAGTGAACATTTATAAATATAAAGAAATATATATAAAAGATATATACAGTGTATTTGAAACTCATTTGATAAGCTTGTGTAAATACAAATGTATCCATTTTTTTTTCTTTTAAATACTGCATTAAATGTTCAATATTTTGAATAAAGTGACAAGCACCATTAAATAAATCAGTATTACGGCCAACTGTGAATTTGGATCGGGAGCGGAGGGCACCCTTCATTGTGAGTGATGAAATGTCAGGGGAGAATGAGGATGAGTGTCTCTGTTGTTGTTGTTGCTGTTTTTTTTTTTAATTTGTAAAATTGTAGATGAACATTCTCACTACATGTCTTAATGGCTCAGACTCGCTTTAATGTTTTGAAATGTTACCATGTGTGTTTTCTATGCTGTATTTGCAAAGATAAAAAAATGCAGTCATGTATAAACTATTTACCAAGCTAAGTTGTTTCTTTTCTGTTATTTACATATATTATCAGACTGTGGTGTATGGGTCAGGTTTTGTAATTAAATATTTTATGCACATTTTATTTAAATAAAATCAGAATGTTCATATATACAATCTATAAAGTAACTGAGATGTGCTGCTAGTTGCACTTCCATTCTCAGTCAATGGGTGGCGGCAGAGTCCTAAAAAATCCTGTTTTTAGATTATGCCACTATTTTTTTCTTCATCTTGAACCTCTAGAGGGCACTGCAGCATTGAAGAGGATAAAGGAAATGTAGTATAGAAATCATCATTCAAATTAACGATACACACATCCACATTTACGCTCATTAATTTCATCTTCCATGTTTGCTTTTATTTCTACTGACTGGGCTTTTTTTGTGAAGGTGCCGTATGTGTCAAATAAAAATCGATCATTCAAAATGAAAAGCAAAATCATTACTGCAAGATAATTATAGAATCAAGCTTGAGGCAAGAAATTTGCCCTTGACAAGATCCAGACGCGGAAGGTGACCGGACATAACTTTAGAATGACTGATTCATTTAAAGTGTAGACTAGTTAAAGATGCTTCAGAAAGTACAACAGACCAGCGTGAATAATACATAATCTCCCCCCTCACTTCGATATACTAATATTTATTATTTGAAGCAGCCCCGCGTGCACTCACGGCTTTTTATAAGCAGCTCTCATGAGTCAAAGTGAACAGTGTGAATACAGTTTCGTGTCAGATTCAGTCATGTGTGAGATCGCTGAACATATGGGCTCGGATCAAAGGGTTTATATAAGCCTCTTCAGACGCACCAACCTCTTATTTCTCTCCCTGTGGAGACACTTTTGACGAAACCCTTCGCCAGCGTTTTGGCTTGCCTTCATGAGTGAGAGCTGTCACACCTCTACTGCACACTCAGCTCCTCACGTTCACTGCTGTATCACGCTCCATAATTGCTTTCATATTATTGAGCACTGATTCAGAGACGATATTGGAGGTTGTGTATATATATATATATATATATATATATATATATATATATATATATATATATATATATAAAACAATTCTTTTTGGTCCTGGAATCTGATTGGCTTAGAGCCTTTTCCAGCGGTGGAATATTCTAGTCATAACAGCATCGCTCCGCTTGCAGTATTTCTCACAGAAAGTGTCATGGCGGACACCCAAATCCACTATAATTTTATAAATAATACTGTTTTTGTGTCCTGGAATGTAATTTTTAGTTTTTTAGGTGAGTTTGTTTAGGCTTCAAATATGTGGTTTGTTAATAAAGATAACATGAAAATTTGCTTCGACTTGTCAACATGAATTTTTGCAGTGGCGGGCCGTGCATTTCACACCTAGGCCTTCAGTGGCGTCCTACATGAATTAATCCACCTCTTAATATCACCATAATGATGCCACGACTATAGAAACCATATATTACACACAAATGCAGTATAACAGGCCATTGCATCACAGACAGGTATTTTATGTAGCGAGAATGAATGCTATTACTAAAGCTAGAAACCCAGTTAACACAATTCAACAAGTTGCCACACCTGCGGAACGCATCATCTCTAGCTGAAGCATTAACCTAACAAAATTACACAAATACAGTCCACCCGATGTTCTTACAGACATTTATTCACTCAAACGTATTTATACCTTACAGATGACATTGGTGTAAAACAAATAAGGCGATTTACATGTGTTTTAAAGTTGACCTAACAATTTAACTAACTCTTACTGCTTTTCGTCTTCACGAGTCTCCACGCCGGTCTGCCCGCGTTCCGCGGGAGGAAAATACTAGTTAGCACAGCTTTACCGGGAAAGCGAGCAAGTAACATTAAAATAATCCATACAAGACGATGAAGAAGAGCGTATACATGTGTTTTACCCCTATGACTCTCATCTTCACGCCGAGTCTCCCCGCCGGTCTGCATCTACCAGCGGCGCTGCGGCCGGAGGAAAAGACCGGTACAGCTCGACTCGGGCAACTGAGATATACTTACGGAAACTTAAACCTGGCTTTATATCTTGCAAATAACATCAGAAAAGGTCAAAAATTTAATTTAACTTACCATACTCCAGTCTAGCGGTTTTTCATCTTCATGATGAGTCTTTCACAGATCCGGTGCAGAGGATGTTTAGTTGTTTTCCGTGGTGATTTATTACTTTAGTATTTAGATTTACAGAAGGCGAATATTTTTCAGAATGCACTGAAAATATACAATAACGCACTGTACACAGCATATACGCTAAGAAACCTGAGAAACAATAATAATACTGTGAAAACAAAAATGATTTACAGTGATGCTGTTAGCTAGCTTTGACTAGTGCGCTCTCTGAACATCCAATCAAAGGACGAGAAAACGCTGACGTTATCGTAAGCCTGCTAGATGGCCCTGGCGCTGCCAACTCGAAATCTGATTGGTTAAAGCAACGGTTTCATTGCCATTGATTTTAAGCTACAGATGCCTGCACTGACGATTCTGAAGGCCTTAGGCAGATTTCTTTGGCCCTGGCAACACGATTGCTTAAATATGATTGGATAAAAGCTGTAATAAAAACATACACTGCTGGAAGCAGCGCGACCAAGTGAAAAGCTATGAAATGAAGAGAATAGACCACTGGAAATAATTTAATACGCATTCATGAAAAAAAACAATTAAATCTAAGTCAGTGATTCTGATAGTGTTTGGGCCAGCAGAGAAGGCTTTGCTGGCCCTGACGGCCCACCACTGAATTTTTGATTCACTAAAAAGAACCATCTTATAACAGTCATTCGGTCAGGAATCTACACTGGTTGAGCTGTATGTCTTTGATTCACTAAAAGGAACCGTCTCATAAGAGTCATTCGTTTGGGAATCTAACTACACCGATTGAGCTGTATGTTTATGTATATGAGTCATTTGTTTAGGGAACTTGACTACACTCTGGTTGAGCTGTATGATTTTGATTCACTAAAAGAACCAGCTTGTAAGAGCCATTTGTTTTCTGAATCTGTCTACACACTGTTTGAACTGTATATTTTAGATTCACGAAAAAGAACCAGCTCAGAAGAGTCATTTGTTCGGGGAATTTGACAACAGTATGACTGAATTGTATGTTTTTGATTGGTTAACCCATGTCTTTTGATTGGGGAATCATTTTTGAATAAAACCCTCAGAGTTGAGCAGGGCATGATGGTACTAGTCAAAACAAGCTGAAAATCAGTGACAGACATCTGCACCATCCGCCCAGCTGATCCGAGGCCGTTGGGTGTTGCTTGAAAGGGCTGTGTCGGATTAAGCAGTAGCATCTCAGCATATCTAGCATCTCTAATTGACCTTTTAGAAAGCAGCAAAGATTGAATCATGATATCTGAAAAAAGGCATCAAGAGAACCCTGCCCAATTCTCTCTTCTTTTTCATCTCTGTGAACACTGTTGGATCTCCTATCATACCATCATCCATCAATGAAGCACTATGACCTGTTTTATCACAAACTCAGAGTCCAAGCTAATGTGTCCTTTGCTGATCTGTGACCAGTGTGAGGTGGCGTTATCAGAGGAATGAAAGTCTGCACCTGATTCGCTTAAATCCCCACACAAACTCATATCAGAGAGACAGGTGCATTGTGGGTAATGAAATAGCATAGTGTTATCAACAAGATTTTTGTAAGCCAGATAGCATCATGCAGGGGCTTTAATGGAAGCTCTGATTAGGCATCAGTGATGTCCGAATGGATGAATTAGCTTGCTTGTTTTTCTCAGGTTGTAAAGATCAAGTGTCATTAATCCACCCCACTGATTCATTCCAAACACAGGCGGCGAAGCAGAGGAGCTGATGCAACCTTACAACCTGCTGATATTTACACTCAAAAACACATCAGTTAAATGAACTGAAGTTCAAGAAAATGTCTGGAGATTAACCCCGTAAAGCCTGATATATGAAATAATAGTCAGGAAAAACTGAGCAAAAAATATGCACTTTTCCTAAGAATTACTTGTTTTCTATATGTATAAAATTGTTAGCAGTGTTGGGGGAAACGTATTACAAGTAATGCGTGTTACATAATCAGATTACTTTTTCAAATAAGTAACACCAGTTACTTTGCTTTTCCACTGACTGACAGCTCTCCTGACCGCATGTTGAAAGAAATCGGGAGTAAGTGCAGAGGTGTTGTGTGCGCTGTGTATTATTCCGATGTTTGATCCATCTGTGTGTCTGTCAAGCGCTCTCATCTCATCTTTCTGCACACAGACAGAGTAAACGCATTTGCTTGGATTAATTCGGCACATCATCTGACCCCAGCACCTTACATATGTATTACCTGCCCCATCTGAATCAGGTATAAAATCCCTGCATGTCCTTGAACACCGTTTTGAATGTCAAATTCTGATTTCAAATGCATTATTACATTCCTGTGAGAAACAAAGCGACAGTGTTGCTAAGCAAATAGAGAACTGCACTTGACTAGAACAGACTTCTCATAAATAATAATGTGGTTAGAATATGATTCAGAGTCCAACAAAACAAATTTGTCTTCAGGTGCTCAAGCTCACTGCACCTTGAGTTCATAATGCAATGCTAATATATGCAAAGAAGGTGGAATCTTTTTGCCTATGGGAGTCCGCCTGACCTTACACATTAGTCACATGATCAAGTGTACCACTGACTTTACAGTATGTCAAGATACACAATCTTTTGGTTTAACTGCAAATGATGTCTTCTAGACTAGTCATCTGATTCTAATGTACCTTCTAATGTGAACCCAACAGCCTTACTTTAAAATCACTTCAGATTTGTATTGATTTTTCCCATTGTGTGTCCCATTGTGAGGAGATGTGGACTTTGATTCTTGTTCTTGATTTATGACTGTGAAGGCTATCTTCAGATCTGACGTGTTTAGTCTGTGTAGAGATGACATGGGTGGGCAGTGCACAGATGAAAGGTGTGTTTCTGAAGATATTTTTGATAAATGTGTGACCCCATTCATTACTCAAGGCCAAAACAACAGACAGGCTCTGATATTCTTTAGAAGTCACCTCTGTTGAATGTGCGGCAAACTAAAATGACATGATGCTCTAGAGCCTCCTAAAATAACTTTTTCCAAACTTGGAAGAAACTAGACTTCTAAAATATGGTATATGACAAATACGTAAATATTTATTTATCTATTTATTTAAATATCTATTTATTTTTTCGCTTCACAAGATGTTAATTGATGGACTGAAATGGGGCGGGTTACTTGTGGATTATTGTAATGTTTTGATCAGCTGTTTGGCCTCTCATTCTGACGGCACCCATTCACTGCAGAGGATCCATTGGTAAGCAAGTGATGCAATGCTACATTTCTCCAAATCTGTTCTGATGAAGAAACAAAGTCATCTACATCTTGGATGGCCTCAGGGAGGGTAATTTTTCAGCAAATTGCCATTTTTCAGGTGAATTATTCCTTTCAAATGCAACAAGCTATGCAGTTTTATGAAATATTCCTCTTGGGTCCATGACCTGGAAAATGTTCAAAACCCCCGTTGTATTAATTTATTAACCACACATTAACATAAACTCCTTATTTTCTGTCTTAAACTCCTTTTTATACATGTCACAGTCCTACTGCTTGTTCTGCAAGCGTGATACGTCTTTAAATATGCGTTAAATGATTTCATAAGTTTCCCTCCTTGCATGTACTGTAGTAACTCACCGCCATTCTCTCTTCCTATCCTCGGCTGTGCTTTTACATCTGACCTTTGGACACTAATAATTATTAGTAGTTTAATAAATCACTTTCCAGTGAAAGCTATTGCTATTTAAAACAATATTGTTTCAAAAAAGTAAAACTAATCAATATCATAGTGTCTTTCAAAAGAGTAAAGAAAAGGAGAGAAAAATGATATGGTTTGTACTCCCAAATATCATGGAATTTCTTTGAAAAAAAATCTGATATGCACAGAATCCTTTTCCATAGTTTTTCTATACGTAAACTTGTGCTAGACAAGTATGTTTGACCTTTGCATTTGTGTCTTTTGCAACATCTCGTGCATGAAAATGTGACGCTCGAGTTCAGCTTTTTAAAACACGTCTCAGCACCTTGCGTTTTTTCATTACACTGCCCTGTGTCTCATTGTTTTTTTTTATCGCAAAATCACATTCTGTGTGAATGGATCCCAAGTCATTTAGAAAATAAATATATATAAAAAGCAATCATGCCTTTTATCGTGTCTAATCCCAGCAGATTGTGCTTTTTAGCGCAGGCTTCTGTTGGAAACACAAAAGGCTAATTAAGCTGTGACCCTGATAGGATGCTTCCAGTGATGTGATGCAGTGAAGGTCGCTTTTCAAGGACAGTATGAATGGCCTTTTCCTTTCACATGGAATCAAATTACTAGTGGACATAATAGGTGTGCCTTACAGCAATAGCTGATTGGTAAACACTTGAAAGAGTTACGTTATGCCAGCCTTTGTGTTTATTGGTATTAGCGTGGGCTTAAGGTTACACACTTTTCTTGTTGTTTTCCTTTCTGCGTGCAAAATTGGAAACACTTGGTTGACCTTTTTATGTGATTACAGCTCAACTCCCCAACACCACACTGACATTTCAATCTCACAGACCCTTAGTTCATTATAAACCACCTGGGATACACACACTCACACCTGGCATCATGTCATGCAAAAAATCATGTTTAAAAACTAGTGCTGTCAATCGATTAAAAAAAAATAACCAATTAATTGCACATTTTTCTAAAATTAATCGCGATTAATCGCGATTAATTCCACCTAACATTAAAGTTTTTAAATATACATTTATATTGCAATAATTTCACATTCAATCTTCAAATGTACAATGTACAAACAACATAAAGACAGTATATTTTTAATATTTCTTTAATGGCATCTTTTTTATGATTGAAGGCCAGCATCACTGACATCAATACTACTGATGTCTCTATAAAATAGTTTTTTCCCCTGAATATTTAACCATTGACTGTAGCCAGTCAGCATTACAGTATAATTGAGAGCTATGAATTTGAACATTTATTAGACTTAACTTCTAATTTAAGTGAATTTGAAACAATCTTCACATGAACCCATTATGACATATTTAGCTACTTGTACCCTTCAGCAGAAATATACAGAAAATGAATACTTATCAAACTAAATTCTAAATTAAATATAGATGAACCCATTAAAGCTATAAAAGTTATTGATTTCCTCTTTTTTTTTCTTTGGTTCTTGGATTAATAGACATCACAGCAGCTGGTTATTAGCTTATTTGCCTGCTATAGCTTTAAAAGCTGCTGCTGCTGAACGTGACGCGGATCTGACATGCGTCTTATTTTCTCACAACTGTCTTTACCTTTTCTGACCCACTTCAGGTCTTAAAGTCTCTACTAATGAGCGGACAAGTTGAATCGGGTGTTTTAGATGAGGGAGACAGTGCTGGGGTGCCTCAGGACAGTTTTTAAAACCGTTTCAGAGGCATTTTCTTAAATGTGGCGCATATATAAGATATTGCATGCATGCACGCAGTTTTAAGGCAGCTTTAATTGCCTTTTTTGGTAACTTTATGCCTTAACTGGCATGACTCACTTAACAGCATAATTAGGACATTGCATGCACGTAGTTTCTTTCGCTGTTTATATGGGTAATGATACAGGCTTCCCAGCGCATGCGCGCCGGCACCTTTGTGCGTGTATTTGAAGAGCGCGCGCTACGAGCACAGTATCTTTTCCGCGCTCGTTTGAGTCGCGCCTGGCGCGGAGGCGCGCGTCTGAAACGTCTCCCGTTTGATGTGGTCATAAAGACGTTCTGCATCTAAATAAACGCAATCCTTTTCAAGTAAAAAGAGACAGAGGCAGCAGTTGCGAATGGGGTGGCCAACCCTAGCCCCGCCCCTGCGTTAATTGCGTTAAATATTTTTAACGCGTTAATCAGAAAAAATTAATCGCATGCGTTAACGCGCTAATTTTGACACCACTACTAAAAACAAAACAAACAAACAAAAAATTCTGGAGGAAATGTGAGTGGTGTCTCAGCACTAGTATATGTGGTTTGAATTAGTTTGTACTGCATATGATCTCAGTTAGGGTGAAAGCCTGTTCCCTATCGATACTTCACTCGTACTGCGTCGGCTAAGACGCTATGGGGGAAATGCCTTTTTCTCTGATGACTGAAGCCTTTTCAATAACGCAGTGTAACTGCACGGCAATTGCAGTGAAGTGAAAGTTCGTTTGTGCAGTGAATAAAAACGAACCAAAGGCAACGAAGCCTGCCAGAGCCCGCCAGAATGGGCGGGGCCATCTGGGTATATAAGCGGGAATTTCACCATTGGATCCTCAGATTTCTTCTCCTTCAGCGACGACTGCAAGATCTTCTCTCTACGAGACTCAAGCCTTCACTGTGAACAAGCCTTTGCAGCTTGCTCTCGGCAGCCCTGTGGCCCATTCCCTTGAGACGGGACCTCCTCTCTCAGGCGAACAGAATGATATGGCACCCCCAGCCCGAGCTGTGGGCTCTGCACATTTGGCCTCTCGACGGGAGTCTGCGGACCTCCCCGAGAGTGTACTGAACACAATCTCTCAGGCTAGAGCGCTGTCTACGAGACGACTCTATGTCCTTAAATGGTCTGTCTTCTCCGCCTGGTGTACAGCCTGCGGCACAGACCCAATTTCCTGTGACATATCTCTGATATTGTCCTTCCTGTAAGAGCTGTTGGATAAGGGTCGTTCCCCTTCCACGCTCAAGGTCTATGTAGCAGCCATAGCAGCCTCTCATGCTCCTATAGCTGGCCAATCGGTGGGCAGGAACAACCTAGTTGTTCATTTTTTGAAGGGCTCTAGGAGGCTCAACCCACCTTGCCCCATCACCATCCCTACATGGGATCTGCCTACGGTGTTGAGGGCTCTGTAGAGCCCTCCTTTTGAGCTGCTACAGTCCATTGACCTTCGTTCTCTGACACTAAAAACCGTTCTGCTACTAGCATTAGCATCGGTAAAGCATATGGGAGATCTGCAG
Source organism: Tor tambroides (assembly GCA_021397915.2). Classification (NCBI taxonomy): domain Eukaryota; kingdom Metazoa; phylum Chordata; class Actinopteri; order Cypriniformes; family Cyprinidae; genus Tor; species Tor tambroides. Next base: position 29,813 of record JAFVLL020031720.1, read on the forward strand.
GCACTCTCTGTGAGCCCCTCCTGCCTTGAAATTGGGCCCAGCAAATCTAAAGTTGTCCTGAAGCCAAGGCCTGGTTACATATCCAAAGTGCTCTCGTCTAAGTTCAGAGTGCAGGTAATAACTCTATCGGCACCTCCTCCTTCAGGGCAAGACCCTAGAGCTGAATTCAGTCTGCCCCGTCAGGGCATTGAAAGTTTATATTGAGTGTTCCGCCCCCTTCAGGCAGTCGGAACAGCTCTTTGTATGCTTTGGTGGCTGCACCAAGGGGTCTCCAGTCATGAAGCACATACTTTCCAAATGGATAATTGACGCTATTGCACTAGCATACTCTTCTTTGGGCCTACAATGCCCCATGGGAGTAAGAGCCCACTCAACTAGAGGTGTCGCCTCTTCCTGGGCTTGGTCTAGCGGTTTGTCCATTGCAGAGATTTGTGTAGCGGCCGACTGGGCCTTGCCATCCACATTTGCCAGATTTTATAATCTGGACATCCCGGCCTTACAGACCTGGGTCCTTTCTGCATAGACAGGCTCACTCTTCTCATATGACAAACCAGTATTTGGCATGTGCCTTCTTCTTGTATGCTCTTGGCCCTCACTGAGTTCCGAGGCTGTACAAAATTATCTTGGGACGATTACTTAAGGCCGGGCCGACCTCTGTGAGTTTGGCCCTATTGCCTCCTGCAGGGCTTCGCTGCACAATACTTGGTCCCTCTGTGCCCCTTTTGGTGCTTAAAGCAAGTTCAAGTATTAGTCGTTCCTCTAGCATAGCACAGCGGGATTGTACTGGTTCCCCCTTAGCGTCTTAGCAGACTCAGTATGAGTTAAGTATCGATAGGGAACGTACTTGGTTACTAACGTAACCTCCCTAAGATACAGGAATGAGTACTGTGTTGCTGGCCGTCCTATGTAGCTGCACGACTCAGTCGTCACTTCAGTTGAAGTAACCTGAGGATCCTATGGCGAAATGCCCGCTTATATAGCCAAATGGCCCCGCCCATTCTGGCGGGCTTCGTCACCATAGGCTCGTACAGCTCCGCTACCGAGCCATTGGTTCATTTTTTATTCACTGCACGAACCAATGGCCGTGCAGTTACACTGCATTATTGAAAAGGCTTCAGTCATCTGAGAAAAAGGAGTTTTCCCCCATAGCCTCTTAGAAGACGCAGTACTCGTTCCCGTATCTCAGGGAACCGAGGTTACTTTGGTAAGCGAGTACATTTCCTTGACAGAAAATAAATCAAATATTTTCCTCACAATTCTAAAAAAAAGGTCCGATTTATGAAATATTTCTCTCAATTCTGATTTTACATTTTGAAATTCTGACTTATTTTCTCGCAATTCCAAGTGTACATCTTGCAATTGTATTTTTTTTTTTTTGTTCGTTTGTTTCCGCCACAGAATTAAAAATAAGTAAGGTGCTATTATTATCTCACAATTCAGACTTTTCTCAGAATTGCAATTTAACTTCTCACAGTTCCGAGAAAATATTTCTTATAATTTTTTTGAAAAAAAAAAAAAAAGATATAAGATATAAGCTCACAATTCTACTTTTTAGTGCCTGTGCAAACATAAGTAAATGTATGTTATAGAACCAAAGTTTATGTGAAAAAATGCTCCTGAGATCAGGTTGGGAGTGTGTTCTGGATGTTGGATTGATGTTCTGGGTGTTTTTAGTGCATGTTTTAGGCCTTTCTAGAAAGTTGCAATGGTGTTGTTAGTGGTTAGTTGTTTAGAAAATGAATACAGACTTCTCCTTAACAAGCCACACATTTTGAGGTATGTTCATGTGTGTAACACAGACTGTGAACCAAGATCAGTACTTTGGGTTGAGTTTGTTCAAATCACTAACCCTGTATGAACGATAGCAAAAGTCATGCTTGCCTACATATAATGCACCAAAAAAAAACAAACAAAAAAAAACAAGCACAGACAAACATGCAGCAGAGGTTAAATGTAAAGCTGTAGATAGAGGCACCCAAAGTAAATGTGTCTTTGGTTGACTGAGATTAACAGGGCAGACTCTATTCTTCACAGCCCACTGAGACAGAAAAAACATCTGCTGAATCATGCACACACAACCACTGACTTATTCACACATAGACACACACCTACAGATGACATCAGTAACCTTTTACTCTGAGAGCGGATGAAAGCACATACACACGGTGTTCCGCACTTCCTCTGTCCCTCCAGATTATCGATTCTCAAAGCTCCACTGAGCATCTGAGTTTTTCTCCATCACCGGGGCTTCAGCTGCTTCATTCTGAGAAACAGCACGGCAGAAAAGAGCGACACAAATTAAAGTTCTTTGATGAGAGCCTGACTTTCCACAGGTTTCTCCATTCTTTCAGGGGCTTCTTGAAAATGTTGTTTTTGATAACAAAATTCAAAAGACATTTTGATAAAAGGAAGAAGGCTTTTTAGAAATCGTACTTTTGCTTCATTGCCTATAGACGTTGGTCTTTGTAATTCCCACAGGATGCAGTGTGAGGAGAGGAGAGGTGAGGCGAGTGCTATCTAAACTGGTCCATTCTCTCTCTCTCTCTCTCTGATTTTCAAGTTTTTGTTAAGATCGAACCCTATCAGTCTTCTTAATCAATAGATATAAAATTGAAACAACAAAAGGTCAGTCCTGGCTCATACATCTTTACAAGTGCACAGATTTCTTTTGAGGAAAGATCCAGTTTAGCATAAAATAGGGTAGGCTATAGCCTAATTGGGAGATTTCCAATATAAATATTTTTTTTTTTTCTGTATTGTATCATCTGCATTAAAGTTTGAGTGAAAAGTTCAATTGAAGACTGAACATGAATTTCAAATGACTTTGTGCCCATTTTGCTTTAAATTATAAAGAATTAGCTACTCGAATGAATGAATCATTTTCCGAATCAGTTCGCGATTCAGTCTGAATTACAAACAATTCACGTACGCATTGAATCATTTGAAATGGTTTTTGATTTTGTAAACAATAATGCCATACTTAGAACACGGCGAACAAAAGGAGTGCTGGATAAAATGGATATTTAACAACACCTTAAAATCAGACCTTCAAATGCATCCTGTCGTTTGCCAGCATTGACTTTGGTCTTTCAGTCATTCTTGAGAAGTGGGACAAAACAGGGTGCAAAATTGAAAAAATAAAACCTTGTACTCAGACAAATGAAACTACATTTATGTATGTTATATGTACTAAGCTACAGAGCTATGCTTTGATACAACCTCCCAACTTTTCTCAAAATGTGCTTTTTACCTTGGACTGTGTAATATAATTTCAACTTTATCTTTAACAGCATTCAATAAGGTTTTAACATTTCAAAACACATTCTCATGTTAGCAGACAGATTCCACTTTCACATGTGACCAACAATTCCTCAACAAATATAAAATATCATAATGAAATATTATCCAAATATTCCTCTGACTGTGGTGACGAAAACCTGAATTTGTAGTCTTTTTAACTATGAAATACATTGAATCAATCAATTACTGTATTAAAACAAACAGTGAGTATGTTATTGTTTATAAAGCTTTTATTCAAGAGTCACATTTACGTATTTTGATATATTATTGGAACACAAAATCTGACGGTGGTGACATCTGATAACAAATTTGGTATTTCTTTCACAAAACAAATGAAGTTCATGTAGTTGCCATTTAGTTTTTTTCTGTTGATGCTAGATGCTAATGGAACCTGCTTCAGGAGAATAAAATGATCTAAATATTTCCTCAGAAATTGGAAGATGGTGTTGACATATCATGGTTGTGACCAGGAAATATTAACATTAGGATTTAAAATATTCTAAAACCAGAGCCTGTCTGACAGTGATGTACTCTGCAGAGGAGGACTGTGGCAAGGGGGTCCTTTAGAGTGACAGCTGCCCCTGATATTCCCTGATTTTATTACATTTTAATGAATGTCTGACGGTGTTGACAAAAAGTGGGGACACAACTTTGAAACCTTATGAAACATGCATGTGTCACTGAAAAACACCCGTGCTTTGATATGAGATATTATTAAGTGTTACTTTTGATAAAACGAGGTCTTTTTCATCATTAAAAACATTTTTATCCATTTTATAGCATATGAATGATTGGACCCTTCTCTGTGGACACACTGTTTTAGATGTAGTGAGAAGACAATAAGTGTCATAGATTTCACATAATAATTATAAAATTAAATTGAAGGGGACAATTGTGTTAAATACCTTCTAGATAAAGAATGATAGCAGTTAAACCTGATAGCAGTTAAAATTGCTGGACATGTTTTGTCTCATGTCTCAAGAATGACTGCTTTATGAAGTTCAACATCTGCACATGCAGATCTGAATGACACAAGGTAAAAGACATTTTCCTTTTATATATTTAGAATACTTTTATATTTTTGTAGTCAATATATGGCATCACTGCACTTAATGGTGCTCACTTCAGTTTTTGTTTGTTTCCACCACCAATTCTAAACATGACTTTTAAAAAAAAAAAAAAAAAAAAGCTGCATCTAGTGCTGCATTGACAACATTAGACCTTTTTGAGTGTCAGTCACAGATTTACTTATTTGATTAGTGAACTTGAAATCCTCATTTTGTTGATTTTGAAGTGATCTCAGACTTTGGAATCGACAGTATATGTTTTAAACTGACTTAAGAACAGTGATCAAGAACAGAAACCCAGGAACACTCAGGTACAATTGAATTTCTTTGGTACTTTCCCGAACTTGATTAACAATGTTTGTGTGTTTATATGTCTGGCTCTCAGAACCACCAGACGGGCTCCAGGCACTGCTTCTAATCTTACTGACCTGACTGTCCATCACTGAACTGTGTGTGTGTGTGTGTGTGTGTGTGTGTGTGTGTGTGTTTAAAGAAATAGTTACCCACAAAAATCATCATTTGTGTTTCATTTAATACAAAATGGGTGTTGCTGCTCTCTTAAGCATACCAGGGTTTGCAAGCTGAAAAAGAGCTAAAAAGAACCATAAAAGAATGAAAAGACAGAAATTCATTCTAGTTATTCACTGAAAATGGTCACACACTGCTAACTTGTACCTTTGTAGAGTCATGATTGACTGTGATGAGTCAGGTTTGATGGAAGTGGAATTTCTTTGCTACAGTAAAGGGAAAAAAATTAGTAAACATACATTATATGGACAAGAGCAGCTTGCACATTCTGCTAAAAATGTCCTTTTGTGTTCCATTGAAGAAACAATGCCATATGGTTTTGGAACAACATGAGGGTGAGTAAATGATGACAGAATTTTCCTTTTTTGTTGTTTAGCGCTTTCAGCCCACAATGAAAACACCTACACCTCCAGTAATAGGCATGAGAGAGGAAAATAGAAGTATTTTATGAGAGGTCGGCTAAAAATATCCTTCAAGCCGCATCACAGCCACCAAAACACACACATGCACAGATGTACAGTAATTTTTAAAGGTGAAGTGTGTAATTTATTTTGGCACTAATATACCGTATCCCGTCTTAGCTTAATATGATAAGACAGCTGTTAGTAAATTAGTAAGTCCCCCCAAAATGTAACACTGTGACTGTGTAAGCAACCTTGCACTGCAATATTAACTCAATAACAATGATTTAAGTTTGGGGCGGGATTATCTGTTTTGTCAACCAATAGCAGATGCTTTGGTGAACATTTTTTAAGAGTGGAAATGTGCCCTCCAGTTTTGTTTCTTTGTTTGTTTGTTTTCAGCAGCCTTGGATCCAGAAGTATATTTTCAGTATATTTTCATTTCATTTTTTCCCCATAGGGGATTTTAAAACTTTGAACCAGTGAAACAAACCAACCAGCTACGAGGTGAATCACAGCATTACAAATTTTGATTAGAAGTATTTGAAACTGTATTTGAAAATCGGACAAAAAGACTTAATGGCTTTAATGAGGGAAAGACCTACAGTCCCAAAAATTGCGAATGACATAATTGTAAATGAAATACATCGTTCACACACACACATAGATAGATAGATAGATAGATAGATAGATAGATAGATAGATAGATAGATAGATAGATAGTGTTCTTTTGGCATGATTTGCTCGTTGCATTTCTCTGATTGTTGGAAATTTCTTTGAAGAATCATGGGTAATGTAGTTTTGCACCAAGACTTCAGCTGTTAAACTTGATTTTTAAAAAAATATATATAAATAATGGGAGCTGATGCCTTCAAAAAAGCATAAACCATTGATTAACGACCTTGCAGTTCACAGTAGGTTTGTCTTTAATGGTTTTTATAAGTTATCACTAAAAATACATGGAACTTTTACTTCTGGACTGTTGCGTTCTGTTATTATTTTTGCTGTTTCTTTGGTAACACTAGTGGCACAGAAAAAAAAAATCTGCTTTTCTTCTCATTTCTGTTTATTCCTGTTTTGTACCATTGCCTTCCACGACTTTAGAGTTCAGTGATCGATGTATCTCGAAAAACTTGTGGATTTCAGAATGGACTGAAATAGATCAAATGGCCAGTTTCTGTGTGAGAGATAAAATACACTGAGGACAGAGGGTTTTTTTTTTTTTTTTTCCTAGTTGAAACTTGTTGAATGGTTTGTAGAGGAAGAGGTTATGTTGGGATGAAGAGGAGATAGACTGACAGAAAGAGAAACTAAACGGATAAATGAATGGCTTCCCGTAGGGATTGGTTTTCCTTTAGGAGAAATTCAGCTGTGCAGAGATTGAAAGACAGCTTGACTCACACTAATAGAGAGGTGTGTGTTTATATTTGTGAGTGTGTGTTGGAAAGGTCAGGTGATTCATTTCACACCTGAACGATGCCATTAGCGGAGGGACAGATCTTTTCGTTCGGCCACGGACACGAGATCCTTTCCATCAGCCCCTTTATCTGCCAGATAACCAGCTAAAAAAAGACACCACTGCCGCTGAATGACGGTCTGGTTTAAATATTGTATTCTTATACAGAATATATGGTTTCTTTTGCCCCTTTCCAGTGTCTTGTGTTTACGCGTGAATGTGCTTCTGATGGATGAACAAACCTTGACAGGTGCTGAGGCGAAATAATGAATGTTTTCAATTACTGTCAAGACGCGTTTTCTCTTTTTCTTCTCATCCCCCAGTGTTTCTCTCCATTTCTCCCTCACTCATTCTTCATTTCTCTGCACCTTTTCATAAAGATTTTTATTGATCGGAGCAGAAAAACCTCTTGATAAGCAATATTAACCTTAAAACCACAGATGACAAGCTTGTTTGTGCATTTATATGGATGTGCTAGTCACACGTGTGGATGTGTACATGGATAACTTCACTCCGGGAATCCCGCTTGAGTGAATTCAGTATTCCAGAGCAATGTGAAGTCAATATGAAATGACGTTCACATACTTACTATTTGACGTCCATGGATTTCTGAGGGAATGTTAATGAAGAAATTTATTAAATGATAAAAATTCAAAAATGAATATTTACGCAGCTCTTTTCCATACAACGTCAGCTCATGGCGAAAATGTCTGTCAAGCTCCAAACAACAACAACTACATTATCCATCTTATTTAACAACACAGAAGTATGCTGTATTTTCTGTAAATGTGCGAGATTTCTGATTCATTAGCCGCTATAGGTAAATAACTAAATAATAACAAAACGCAGTGAATGGTAGAACTATTTGTGCCACAAAATGGTGTCTTTATGATTATGATAATAAATTAAAATAATATGAAAACAAATACTAGTTTGAAATATCAAGCCGTATAATGGACTGTTTTTGTCGGGTAAAATAACTGTAAGCGAATGACACCCGACGCCATTCAAGCTACAAATGGCTGTTACACTAAAAATTACGCTAAAAATAAGATGGTTGATAAAAACATCCAAGTCTTCTGCAGTCTTCCTTTAGCTTTGTGCAAGAAATAGATCAAATTTAAAGGTATATTTCACTCAAAAATGAAAATTCTCAACTTCAAGTCGTTCCAGAGTATGTGCTTGTGTGACAGTAAATCATTAGTCACAATGAATAATATTCATTGAATTGTCTCATTTTGTGCTCCACCTACAATTATGGTGAGTAAACGATGACAGAACGTTTATTTTTAACTGCACTTTCAAGAAAGTAAACAGTTTTTGTTGTGTTTGTTAACTTTCACCCTTTAAAGCCTACTTTATATCAGCACATTTTTATAAGGCCTCTAAATGATCAACATGATCAAATCTTATATCTCTTACATTGCAAACTTGTATCAGGTGTTTATCTTTCAGTTATCATTGTATTGCATTACATTGTACGTTGCTTTCATCGTAAAACTAAGCATTTAAATGTTACTAAGACATATTATTGGAGATATTTATATGCATTTTATGTTAATAGTCTGCTACACTGCTATTAAGATTGATTTACAGTAGCTATCAGAATTTCATCTTACTTTTTGTTCATATGAATATCAGCAACTGTACCAAATTGCATATTTTTGCTCAATTTGGGCCTTTGGTTTTTTTCTTCCATTTTCTCCCTATGTCATACTAAATGAGCCATGAAAGCCTAATGTATCAAATATAATACAAAACATAAAACACATTTACAATTTTTTTAAAGATTTTTTTTTTTTTTACAAATTTTGTCTATTAAACGGTTCCATTTAAAAAAGAAAATGCACTGTTACTTCATATGTAAGGTTTTACAGGGTGAAAGTGAGAATTGTATTACTGCTTGGCATTCAGACAAACTACTTCTAAGGTGAAATAGAATGGATAGCCGAGGGAGCAAAAGAAAAATGAGAACAACAGGTGGTTTGTTTGTCTCGTTGTATATTTGACAATTCATTCTAACAGAGAGGAAGCTATTGATCAGATCCCAGGCTGAGAGCAGACGTACCTTTGTGCGTGCACACATGTACTCAGGGTGCCAGATGGAACAAATGGACGCTGGCATGTGATCACATGACCTCACGCTCTAATCTTTGACTTGCTTAAGCTTCGCTTTGTTTGCTATTGATATCACTTTGGTTTCTCACACCCTCTGCGAATCACAGTCAGGAATCCTATGACTTTTACAAACCAGAAATCATCACTGAGTCAGTTTAAGTGGGTCAAGACGTGCTTGTGCAGGCTGTCCAGCGTATTGATGGCATATGAGGTCTTGGGCTTGTTTTGCCTGCTCATAATGATGGCAGTGTCAAGGACGCTTGTAGCTAAGAGCTTCAAACTGTGTCCTACTTTGACAGTCTAATCCACTTATACAAGTATATGTGAGTGCTCTTTTCTGTGTGGAAGGTGAGTGTTTAGGATGAGGTTAAATATGTAGTTGATGTTTATTGCATAATAGGATGGCGTTAAGATGAAGTGTATGTCAGCATCATTTGGACTGTGTATGTGTGTGTTGAGGTGAAACATTTGTTTTTACAGGGAAACATTTCCCTACAGGGTCCTGGCTGCTAAGCAGCCGCTCTCTTACCTCCTCAAAGGGATTAGATCTGCATTACACACACACATAACCGTATCGTAACCGAAGCACAGCACATGCCGCAACGACAAGAAAAACTAATGATATGCATGCATAACAATTAAGAAAGACATTAAGTATGTCAACAGTACCGCCGTGAGACGCAGTTAACACACTATATGCTGCACATAAACACAAACACACTGCAGTAAGAGCACAACCGGCGCTTAAAAACAATGACAGAGAGAGTGAAGAAGAAGGAGAGAGGAGGAGAAGACAAAAGCAAATGATCCTGGAGGACTTGGAGAAATATACACTCGTTCGTCTCAGTGAGCTGAAGAGAGAGAGAGAGCGTTTTGACGTAAGTGACAGTCTGGTTCTGCTCATTACCTGCTGTTAGGTGTGTGTGTGTGTGTGTGTGTGTGTGTGTGAGAAAGAGTTTATTTTTTACAGAGTCTGTGTTGTATTGAGAGGTTTTTATGGGGTGGTTTGTTAAAAGAGAATTTTGTGTGAGAATGCAAATGTGTGTGTGAGTCGGTCTGTATGTGATTGAAGTATTGCGTTGGCATTTCTCTGGAATACTGGATTCACTCAACCGGGATTCCTGGAGTGAAGTTATTGACTTTAGATTTGTAAGGCCTTCACGTTCCTTGATGATACAATTACTGTATGTGTGCTTGTGTGTGTTTGGCAATAATGGTTTTCAGAACAAAGGCTATGCATTGTTTTGAGGATTGTAGCTCTTTGAGCAGCCATATTTTTTTGCGCATTCACACAAATTGTTTTTAAAATTGCCATTGCCATTGTACTTTGGTCCCAAAAAGTATTTAGAGACTTAGACCTGTGTGAATGTGATTTGTGTGAGATTTGTTTTTGAAAGACATCAACACTTTTATTAACGATGCTTTAAATTAAACAAAAGCAATAAAAAGATTTCTATTTCAAATAAATGCTGTTCTTTTAAAGGTGCCATAGAATGCATTGATACAATCTTTTAAATTGTTCTCTGATACCTACATAGAAGGTATGTGGCTTAGGTAAGGGCAAAAATTCTTCAGAAACGGTTTTACATGTCCATTTACAACCCTAGGATTTCTCCCCAGAATGAAATGGTTTGTTATTACCTTATTTGGAAGGGTCATGAATAATAATGTTGAGCTCTGCTCTGATTGGCTGTTTCGGCTCAATGTTGAGCTCTGCTCTGATTGGCTGTTTCATAGTGCGGCTCAGTGTTGAGCTCTGCTCTGATTGGCTGTTTCAGGAGCTCACACAGCAGGAAGGAAACACAGGGAAAATATATATTTCAATACTTTCTCGTGCAGTTATATCATTGGGTAATTATACTGTGAATAAAATGCGGGCATCAGGGAGCTGCTATTAATATGCGGGGCATTGAAACTGCTTTCGAATGCACGATTGCTTTTTAGTTTCACTTTCACTCTCAAGATTCGCGATTGCACGAACTCTGTTTATACTATGGAGCGGCAGTACTTAGCACACATTTTACAAGATCAGATGCTTGTCAGTGGTGCTCAGGATCTGTAAATCATTCACCATCATCCTCAGTCATCTCTCCTTACTCTGTTTATGTGGTAAGTGAAATCTTATGTACTGTAATGTAACAGGCTACCACTAGCAAGGAGCTAACCATGTCCCTTTAGTGGCTCGCGTTATTTGCTTTCTGTGCCTTTCTGAATACAGACACCAGCCCAACCCTGCACTTCACATCTCCTGCACAGCCTGGAACATTTATTTCCATGATCTGCCATTTTCGCTGTTGTCCTTGCTTGTTTCTTCACAATACCTGCAGAACTTCTGATGATTCGGCTGTGTAGGTCCAGCTGGCCTAGAACATGGGCGGGTATATGCAAATGTCGAGGGCGTAACTATTAGTGATCCTGACTGAAACGTCACAGTCGGTGTTATGTTCTGATTCACCTATTTTTCAGTGGTCTTTTCCATTCATGAGATTTACATAAGAAGGAGGAAACAATGGTGTTTGAGGCTCACGGTATGTCATTTCCATGTACAGAACTCTTATTATTCAACTATGCCAAGGTAAATACAGTTTTCCATTCTATGGCACCTTTAAATTTTTACATTTGAAACTAAATGTTATTTTTTTCTTAACATTTTTAAGAATACTGAAAAAGTGTATCATCGTTTCCACAAAAATATTAAGCAGCACAACTGTGTTCAACATTAGTAATAATAATCAGAAATGTGTCTTGAGCAGCAAATCAGCATATTAGAGTGATATCTGAAGGATCATGTGACACTGAAGACTGGAGTAATGATGTTGAAATCTCAACTGTCATCACAGGAATAAATACAAATACCTTAAAATAGAAAGATTTTTTAAATTATAATAATGTTTCACAATATTAATGTTTTACTGTATTTTTTACATATGTTATTAAACTTTTATATATAGTTAAATGTAATTTCTTTGCAGATATATTGTTGTCTAATGCAGTGACATTCATATACTTTTAAAATGTCTAAATACTGTTTGGGCATACTGAATTTATTCAAAATTATGTGCTGTTTCATGACCTTAATGCACTCCTAATCTTTCTGGATTTTTTCTTGCTTTTTATAAAAGTATACATATGTAAGACTAAAAATATTACAAGTAGGCCATATAATTGTATAAAATATCTGAGGCATCAAAATATACAGTAGCAAACAATATGGCCAGCTATAACAGCGAGAATGAGAGAGTGAGTAAAGTTGTCGAAATAGCATCTTACAATAGACTGAACCAAGAAGAGCTGCCTGAAACTGATATGCTGTGTTTTTCTACAGATGCACTTTTAAAAATTTATTTTTATCTGTCTAATGATGTCCGTGAAGAAGAACGGGAGGGAAAAAAATGTGTTATTTCTGATTTAATTTGCTTTTGTTTCCATTCATCTCAAAACCAACATATATCATACACTTTTTTTTCACACAAAGTAGGCCGTAGTCATTTGTTAGAGCTCCAGTGGCCATCACTATACTGATTCAGACCGATGCATGCTTGCTTTAACTTACAGTGCATGAGCTGACACACTGACAGCTGTATCAACAGTGTGTGTGATGTCAGATTGGCAGAGCATAGTGGCTGTGTGATTTGTCTTAGATGTGTTTTCTTTATTTTGATGTGCCCTTTCTGCTGTAATATTCAAGAACAGGTCTCAGAGCTAATGCTAACTCCAGGGCTAACAGGATTAGCCTTATAGCTTTACACTGACCTAACTGACTCATCTGGCAATGGAGCAAAGACTAATCCTTCATATAGCTTTCTCTCAAACCTGCTTATATTGATATCAGGAGGAAGGAATATTACATTCACATCCATATTATGTTCTGAACTAATGTATATCAATCATGTTGCGATGAGATAAATTTGAGTCTGATGAATTAAAAACCACATCTGAGATCTCTCAATATCTCAGTTGTTTCTCAGATAGCAACGTGTTAAAGTCAATGTAGAATTCTGTTTATTTATGTAATCTTATGTATTTCTGAATGAAATGAGAAACAAGGAGAGGTGTTATGCTATCTATAAATGCTCTGTATTGTTACAATATCTTGTTGTAGTTGTATTTTTAGGACAAATATATAAGTTGCTAAAATGAAGTGTAACTCAGAACTTAATTATTGCAGTCTCCTGAGCAGCACAGACCTTCCAGCAATGCTGTTTTCCCCCTCTGGGTTCAGACATTTTTATATTGGGAAAAAAAGTGTGTGTGTGTGTGTGTGTGTGTGTGTGTGTGTGTGTGGATGAGAGTGATGAGTTCAGATGATGCTCAGTGAATGAATGAGAGATTGAACAAAGGCAAGTGCAACATAGCGAAAAATCTGGATATAATTGAGAGCAAAATAAAGGTCAAACAGAAATGGGAAAAGAAGAAGAGAAGACAGAAACAGAGAAAATCAAATTTTGGGGTCCAATTGTTACTGCAGGTTTATAAAGGTAAAGATTATTACATTTCTTTGTGTTGGAAGTATTGCGAGATGGATAACAGATACAATGGATTCCAGGAGAACATGTGCTTTTCTCTGCTGTCATCACTCCAAACTATAGTATCCATACAAACGCAGAAACACCTGCTGGATATAGTTTCAGTATCTCCAGAGTCTCGCTATTGTGACGGTCAAGTAAAATGAGTAGGAAAAGAGTAGTAGATAAACAACATTGTAATGCTTTAGAATGAAGTTCCATTTGTTAACTTAACTACATTGACATGAACTAACAATGAATGTCTAAAGCATTTATTAATCAGAGTTCATTAATGCATTGTTAAAATCAAAAGGTATCTGTTAATGTTATGGACCTGAGTTAACATGAACTAACAGCTGTACACAGCTGTATTTTGATTAACTAACATTAATCAAAGATGAGTAAATACTGTAACAACTGTACTGTATTGCTCATTGTTAAAGTATAATGTAATGCATTAACTAACATTAACCAATGGGACCATATTGTAAAGGGTTAAGGAAAATCTTTCTTTTTTTTTGATGCCTTGGCATGTAGCTTGTAGCTTGTTGAGCAAAGGTGTGCAATTACTTTTCACATTCAAAAGGACTACTGAACATAAATGTGTTTATTTAAAAGTGCAAAGTGCTAAATGTACAAAATGTGTAAATAAAGACTAAACCTGTATTTTTACAACACTATGTTTGGGGAATGAAAATTTCTACACTTGTACTTGTCCTCAAGAAACACCGCAAGTGTTGATATTGGGCAGGCCCTTAGTGAATTTTTGTTCATGTATAAAAGGGTACACTTCAACGATTGTACTAAAAATGGACAAGGTATTTCTTTGATTTTGAAAAGTTTTGTGTACAGACAGCAATGCTGTCAAAACAATCTTCGTTCACATGGATCGGCAAAAATGACTAACAACGCTGTATTACGCATATCAATGCCAGTAGTTTGGCAATGTCACTTTGTAAAGAAATTCCATGTGTCTGCTCACACACACACACACACACACACACACATAGCCTAAACATGTATTATTCATAAATTTGAGTTTTTGTAGCTTACACAAAAAAATAATGGGATGATTTTCAAAGACTTGCACTTTAAAACACTTTTTCAAAAGTTTGCATTTTCAGGCTTTCAAAATGCTGTTGTTGTGTAACAGAATGGCCAAAAAAAAAATTAAAAATCCATTTTTAGTTTAAAAAGTAGAAATTGTCAACCCAGATATTTCAGCCAAAGAATTCACCCCTACAAAACCATTTTTGGTAATTTCTGCAACCCAAATTTTTTAGCAATTTTTTTTTGTGTGTGTGTGTGTGTGTATTTTTGTTTTTGGCTGAAATATTTGGTGGCAGAAATGACTGTGCATCAGATGGCAGATTGGGCAAGCACTGCTCACAAAATGTAAAAGTATGGTTGCTTCTGCCATTTGGCACTTGACAACAGAGCCCCGGTCAAGGGAAACCACTGAGAAAAAATCCACTTACTCCAAAACCATTATGTGTTTTTGTTCTATTAAATCTGTATTTGTGTGTGTGCCAGTCTCTGTTAATTTGAAAGAGACAGACAGAGTGTTTGTGAGAGCACAGAGAGGATAATCCTGTTATCTGGAGAGGGGAGCAGGCTATGATTTCTGTTGTGCTGTTTCAGAGCTTTTAACTATACATCTCAAGCTCCACTATTGGTTTACTCTAATGGAATCTCTTTCTCCAAAGGCTTGCTTTTCTTTTACATTAAGTTTGTGTGTGCAGTCGCTCTTCCAAACGGCCATTTCACGGACGTGAGGTTCAGAAATAACTCACTAATACTGCACTGCTAAACACAAAACGTGCTATAAAATATGTGGGCAGATTTAAAGGGCAAAAGCCTGCCGTGCCAAGCGAGTCAGTTTGCGTGCCAGTGCCAATAGGAGGTGCTTTTCCTGCCGGGTGTCGTGATGGCGACGCTGCATTGTGGGGTTTGGGGTCACCATGGTACTGTGAGGCAGTTAGACAAGATAATTACTGAGCACGCTCAGAGGGTTGAAACAATCGACCAATCAGAACGGCCAAAAGATCCCCCATGCCAATAATTTTCTCTAACAAAAAGAGTTTTTTCCTCCCACTCTTTGTTTTCAAGTTGGATTGTTTTGTGTGTGTGTGTGTGTGTGTGTGTGTGTGTGTGTGTGTGTGTCTTTATTGTCTTGTAAAATGGGTCATTCTGAGTCTGTCTTTTCCTGTTTTGCATAACCAGTGGAATAAAGATAGTCATAAAGGTTTGAAAAGTCATGAGGGTGAGTAAATAAGAATTTTCATTTACAAAGTTTGGAATAATTAGGATTTTTAATGTTTTTAAAAGAAGTCTCTTGCACTCGGCAAGACTGCATTTATTTGATAAAAAATACAGTAAAAGCAGTAATATTGTGAAATATTTTTACAATTAAAATAGCTGTTTTCTATTTTAATAGATTTCAGAATGTAATTTATTCCTGTGATGCAAAACATCATTATTCCAGTTTTTAGAGACACATAATCTTTGAGAAATCATTATAATTATTTCAATTTCTTATTGGTGCTAAATTATTAATAAAGGTTCTTATTATTGTCATTGTTGAAAGTTTTTGCTGCGTAGTATTTTTTATGGATTTTTCCAGGATTCTTTGATGAATAGAAAGTTGTACTTTTGTAATATTATAAACATTATAAATGTCTTTACAGTCACTTTGATCAATTTAATGTGTCCTTTCTGAAGGAATATATATATATATATATATATGTGTGTGTGTGTGTGTATGTGTGTGTGTGTGTCTGTGTGTGTGTGTGTGTGTGTGTGTGTGTGTGTGTATGTATGTGTGTGTGTAATTCTTTTTTTCAGCAATAACACATTAAATTGATCGAGTGATTGTAAAGATATTTATAAAGTTGCAAAGATTTCTGTTTCAAATAAATGCTGTGTATATATATATATATATATATATATATATGTATATATCAGTGTAGCAGCAAATCAGCATATTAGAATGATTTCTGAAGGATCAGGATTTCTGAGGATTAACATAGAAAACAGTTATATAAATTGTAATAGTCTTTCACAAAATTACAGTTTTACTGTTTTTTTCTGATCAAATAAATGCAGCCTTGGTGAACATAAAATGCTTCTTTCAAAAACAAAACAAAACAAAAAACTTAATTATTCCAAACTTTTGACCAGTATTGTGTATCAACTTTTTCGTAATTATGGATTGTGAGCAGAGATAGGAGTGAAAACAGTCACTGAGTAGAGCGAGTCGGAGTCACGAGCTACTGGATTAGTGCTAGTGTTCAATAGAACGAGAGAGAGGCCTGTGCTCAGTCTCATGGCTTGTGTTGGCAGACCCGTAGAGGCATCTTATCATCTGTAGACAGATGGCCCGTCCAGTCCAACTATCCTCTGTCTCTTTCTCTTTTATCAGTTAGCACCTCTACTCTTCATCCACTGTTTCTCTCCTCTCACATCCCTCTCCTCTTCTTCACTGTGTCCTCTGCAGATAAAAACAACCTGAGTTAACTTTGTCTAAATCTAGGGGACTGGCACTGTCAAGCTCCAAAATGACAAAAAAGCAGCATAAAAGTCTCACAAAAGTGGTTTACACTGTATTTCAAATCATATGACTGAACTGTAAGTCACTAAAAATCTCACTCTCCACTGTGGCTTTCAAAACTCATTTGCATTCACCTTTTAAATATGTTGCCTTTTTGAATTTGTTGTGTCAGATATGATGCATCTAAAGCCACCATATTTGAATGAGGTATGAGAGCTACAGTGAATAACAACTTTTTTTATATAGTTTTTTCCTCATATAAGTCTATCATCTGAAGATATATAAATTATATGGGCTGATACATTTATAGTATTATTTTTTTGTCTTTTTTTTTAGCTGCACTCATCTCCTCACACTTACATTAAAAAAATGGAATGTTCTTTTACATTTTATTTTTTTTTGGTATTTCACAAAAAAAAAAAAAAAAAAAATTCAGTCATACGTTTTTAGAATAACTGTTTGAAAGAAATATCGGCAAGGCTGATTTTTGGCATTTTTTTAATCATCTGTATTAGTCAGTAATATTTCTGTTTTGCCAATGTGTTGGAAGCAAATATCTTTTATTTTGACAGCACCAGGAACTCTGGCAACTCCCAATGTCTGTTTTAATTGTTTAGTCTCTGTAAATTATTAGACAAAACTGTTAAATAAAGTATATGAAATAAAATTATAGCACTGAGAAAGAATAAGAGCTATCAGCCTGTTTAAACTAAAAGCTATAAGGATATTTCATTTGATAAAGTGATAAATGGAGCTCTAGGTTTGTCCTCCTTCTCTCTTTAATGTCCTGCTCAGAGCATGTCTTCATGCTCCACTGCATCCAATCACGAAACAGGGGTACAGGGGTGCTCACCCCTCTGTGAGGTCCTTACATCTGTTCTCTGGCCTGCTGGCTTTTCTGTGCCCCCCTAATAGCCAAAGAGCTACCTGATTCCAGGTCAGCTGTGCCATAAAAGGGCAGCAGTGAACTACAGGGGACAAGCAGTCTCAGTCTCAGACAGCATCACAGCACACCGCCCACAGACCCTTCACTGAACCTCTGATGCATGTTGCACACCGGAATGGCAAGCACTTTTCAATTTGGCAAGCTTTAACCTGATTGGCTGACTTTTTTAGAGTGCACAAGTTTGTATTAGTTTGCCAGGAAACATCTGATAAATAATAATATATCATTTTTTTTTCAATTATATTGTATTATGTATGCATTTTTTTGTTTTTGTTTTTATGTACACTACCAGTCAAAAGTTTGAAGTCAGTAAGGTTTTTCATGTTTTTGAAAGACTCTTATGCTCACAAGGGCTAAATTTATTTTATTAAAAATACAGTAAAAGCAACAATATTGTGAAATATTATTACAATTAAAAATAACTGTTTTTTTTAAGTGGGCAGATCTTGGTCAGGATTTACGGTACTCAATACAGTAAATAAACACTGCACACCGGACCAGACTTTATTTGATGGTCCAAAGTCTGGCTGCTCTACACTATGTGTTCAGAAGGGATGCAGTGGTGTCAGCATGTCAGAATAGTTAATTCACTCTTTCCAGTTATAATAGGATTGAGCGTGTAAGCCTGCTGAGACGTATGAGAAAATAGATTTGTATGTTCATCCCATAAGCCAGAGTCAGTTAAAGCCAATGCCTCACAATGTTCACAAAATCATTTTCAACTACTTAGCAATCACCTGGAAGAGAGACACAAAATATTGCTCTTTTATATCATCGGCATGCATTGTTTATATCGCCTATGTGCCGATTTAAAATAATAAATGACATATTTTTGGGTAAAACCCCCAGTTTTTCCAGTGGCAGGATTCGCGACGCACACACAGCATATGGTATCCGGAGTCTGGCTGCATTTGCACACAGAGTCAGTAAAAATCATCTTGGTTTAATCCTTCCTTCAATACAGAAACACACACACACATACTCACAGCTCAATTTCATGGGTTTGGAGAACAAGAATGGCTCCTGTTTAGCCTCACTGATTCATGTAGAGCAATTCACAGCAGGAAAGATAGAGAGAGACAAACTGAAATTAAACATGTATATGTACTGGTTATGATAAGCTGCAACTCTCTCTCTCTCTCTCTCTCATGCTCTGTCCTGGTGTGATTCCTGGTGTGTGAATAGAGCTCCACTTATCTGTCTAGAATAAAGTACAAGGTAAAGCATTTTTGGCACAAAATGTGCTTCATGAATAAAATCATTCAATTTAGATGTTAATACAAGTCAAAAATATTATGTAATTGGACTGCCTCAGTATTACTACATTATGTTGCCCCAATGAAAGTAACTTTTAAAGAAATAGCTCACTCAAAAAAGAAAATTCTGTCATCATGCATTTGTTTCAAACCAAAGTTTCTCTTTTACGGAACACAAAATGAGATGTTTTGAAGAATGTTCATGCTGCTCTTTTCCATACAGTGAAAGCAGATGGGGACCATTTGCTTAATGGCAGCAGCACTCAAGCTTTTTTTATGTAATAATATATATAAAGTATATTTGTTTTCCTTTTTTTTTTTCAACTTCCAATACTGATGCCATAGTTACCATATATACAATACTGTTTACAGCTGCTTGTGAAGCCACAGGAGCTGAAAACCAATTATGGTGAGCGGTGTTACATTTCCAACAAACATTCTAAGCAGCTGACCAGTCAAAACAAACCGGGACAGCTGACCAATCAGAGCAGACGGGGCTTTTCAGCAAGGCAGGATTTAAAGAAACAGAAACTAAAACAGAGGCTGCGTCTGCAATCACATACTCTCTGAATAGGTACTTCTTGTGAATAAGTAATCACTTAGTGACCATTTAATAGATTTATCACTTTGACATTGTCATGTGACCTACCAGCGGTGCAACCAGTTGCGTTGTTTCACTGCCATTCCTCTGCTGTGGCCTCATGGGAAAGTAAAGTGCCCATTACAAAAAGTGCCCATTACATAAAGTGCCCATTCTGCTTACAAAGGCTGCAGAAATGTACAATGTAAG
The DNA here is from genome assembly GCA_021397915.2 of Tor tambroides. Taxonomy (NCBI): domain Eukaryota; kingdom Metazoa; phylum Chordata; class Actinopteri; order Cypriniformes; family Cyprinidae; genus Tor; species Tor tambroides. Next base: position 49,730 of record JAFVLL020031720.1, read on the forward strand.
AATAAAGTGTTTTTTGTACTTTAAATCATGTAAATGTATTCTAGCAGACCCCAAAAATTTAATTATGAACTTAGGTAACACTTTATTTTAAGGAGTCCTTGTTACACGTTACATGTAACTATTAAAAATTATGCATAATTATATGCAAGTAACCCTATAAGCCAAACCCTACTTCTATCCCTAGCCATATAGTACATGTAGACACAAGTACATGTAATTAATTAATATTACTCAGTATTTAAAAGAATAATTACAGTGTAACAAGGACACCTTAAAATAAAGTGTGGTTACACTTTATTTCGATAGTCCACTTTAGACATTCTACTAACTTATAAGTAACTTTGTAACTACATGTCAACTACATGTCAACTAATTCTCATTAATTTGCAACTACATGTCTACTAACTCTCAGTAGGGTAGGTTTAGGGTTAGTAGAATAAGTTGACATACTTGCAAAGTTTCTAATACTCAGTATGTTGTATGTTGTGGACCGATCAAAATAAAGTGTTAGAAGATATTAAGCAGACAGTCTACTAGTACTCTAATGACTGCTAGTTGACATGTAGTTGCAAAGTTACTTACTGTTAGCAGAATGTCTAAAGTGGACTATCGAAATAAAGTGTTACCTAAAGTGTAACCTGAACGTATAAATGAGTATAATTTGGCACTTCAAAACAAAAGTTTAAGAAAATAATTAAAAATAATTACATTAAAATGCACATGCATGGTGAATGGCTGACAGAAAAAGAAAGCTGAATGAACAGGTGAATGAGATGATAAATATGCAGAAACGAGAACGAGAGCAAAAAATGTGCGATGCAGTGGAATCAGCTGCCGTGAAAGACATTAAAAGCTCATAAGCTTTGAATTGGGAATTTATGGAGCAGAAAGTGAAGTTCAAGAGAAGTGGGCCATCCAATGCACAGCATATGTTCCTCATAACTTCATCCTGTTGCTCTATTTTCACATTCTCATACAGTGTGCTTATCTGATAAAAACAGCCACTGAAAAAAAGGTGAAATAGAAAAGTGTACCATCTTGTTATCTGTATAATTTTTTGAAATTGAAATGCTCTTTACCATTTCTTGCCTTTTCGTAGCGGAGCTATTTCAATGTTTGTGTTATTAAGTGGAAGGGTGGTAGTTAGCATACGCCCATTAATATTCAGCAGCAGAGACCGACTGAGTGACACAGGCCACAGCAATTTCAGTTTCCGTAGAGCTCATCTCAAATGGCCTCAAACCACTGTGAGTGTGTTCATGCAGAGTGTATTTCATGTTTTTGGAGGAAACGTAAGGGCATCTAAAATGTCATTGGTTGAGTGATCGACAGCTAGCTTTTCTCTGTTTTTACCAGCGTGAGATGTGCTCTTTTACCTGTCAGAGAAGGTTTCGGCTCCATACTTCAAAAAAGCAATTTATTATTTAAGCAGGATCTCGCTGAAACGGATCGCCAGACGCTCTTTGGTGTCACTCCGTCTTTTGTACTTTAAGGAAGTAGTTCAGAGTCAATACAGCAGGTGGTGGTGTTCAATTCTGTCTTATCAGTGCGTATCCTGCTGTCTTTGATGTAATTACACTGTACTTCTGGCCCATAGAAGGCCAATCAGATGCTTTGGTAGATTTTTTGATACAACATGTATAAGTAATTGAGTTGCCTACCCTTCTAGATCTTCATTACGATAGCATAGGGGTTTTTCTGTTTATGTGGAAACTTTCATTATTTGGCTTTCTTTCACTCTTTGTGTATGTGTATGTTTGTGTGAGTGAGAGATAGGGAAGTTAAACGAGACAGGTGGAGAGGTGAGATCCAATCAATGGCATTTAATTAGAAAGGTATCTGTCGAGAGTGATGTTACAGATCAGACGTCGACTGGCGATGCAGATATCAGTGTCACTATGGATACCGACGTTGCCTCGGGAGCACGGCGATAAGCAGAGAGAGTCATTGTGGTCAAGTGTTGACTTTCATGCTTGGTTTCCATTGATCCAAACACAAGCAGGCCAGTTCAAGCACTTTCACACTCAGAAGAAAACAAGGTCGCAAAATGACGCCTGCTAGAAAATGTTACTGCTCAGAAGTGACACATTTATACTTGGGGTTTAATGGTTCTTGGTAAAAAATCGAACCGTACCATTCTCCACCCACGGTTTGGCTCACACTTGCACCGCAGTGCAACTTAAATCTGATAATGCATCTCTAATATGGTTTGTTAAAAATAACAACACGTAAAACAGACAGAGTTCGGCTAATGTACGTTTCTGTCGATGGATAGCCTACACATTCTGGCTTCCCAATACATTACAACAACAGCGATGAACAAAAAAACATGGACAAAACCAGTCACTCTTTGTTCAATGCGAGTGCGAGTCTGACCAGTCAGGGTGTTGATTACATTATTCAGTTTCTGTACCTAAAAAACTAATGTTAGACCTACAGTATCTAAAAAACCTGAAAAGCACTATTTATTTCATTTGTATATTGATTTGTGCTGTTGCTTAGATTATTTGTTCTCATTTTCATTTATTTGACAGTATAGTTGTTTTCCCTAAATATAGCATATAACGAACCATACCGAAATCCTGACTCTAAAACCGCGACAACCATGAGTAATATGAACCGTTACACCCCTACTTTATACAGCACATTTAAAGTCAGCGTGAAACTTCATTCACAACATTCTGGTTTTGTGATCTGATTTATTTCCTAGTCAGTCAGGAAGAAATGTGCTGTAGGATTTGATTTTGTCCATCAGGAATTGATTGGATCGGGACAAGTGGGTGTTTCACACCTGAATGTGAGTTTGGTAAAAAAGCGTGCATCTTTGATGAGGAAGAGCAAGCTATTTTGATTAAAAAATACCGTATGAAGACTTTTCTTTATTTTTCAATAAAAAATCTGATAAATCTTGGACAATGAGACCAAGAGTGTGAACTGAGCAAGAAAATTGGGTCAATTTTAGGGTTTTGTGTTGACTTTAATGGAGAACTTACTAAGCAGTATTACTGTCTTACTGTAAAAAAAATTAAAACTAAAACCATTAAAAATGTTTGTAACTTGAAACAAACATTAACTGAAATAAAAAATGAAACTTGTTTTATTTCAACTAGTTACCAAAGCATAATTTCTCATTTTAGTTTAACTTGAAGCACTAAAACATCTAAAAATAAAACTGAAATAAAAACAGTAAAAATGACAAAAACACAACAAAATTGCCAAAATTTTACCTATATGTAAAATGAATTCAAAATATTATTAAAAACTATAATTATAGTAAAACTATGCTAAAATAACTCTCTAAACTAAAATACTAAAAATTTTAACCTAAACTTTCTTAAGGGATATACACAAATATGATAAATGTTGAGATTTAGCATGTTTGTATAATATTCATAGCACAGATCATTTGGTTTTGCAAGAACTTCTTGAGAAAAGTTCATCCTGAAATCTGTGAATTATGATTCTTAATTTCTTTGAGACATTGTTGAGTTCTGAGAAGCTGTTCAATTCTTAATTTGCACTGAAGAAACACCTGAAATATTAAAGAGATCTTATTTGTGATTTTCACTTTCCTACAGGCAGACCTTCTTAGATCTAAAATGACATACATCCAAGTGAGATGAATGAATGCGAGAAAAGATTGATGGATGGAGTGAGATGAAGGAGTAATTGCAGGCAAAAACTGGGGGCTTAAAACCAGGAAGAGGGAATGAAAGCCTCTCGTCCTCTGCGTGTCCTTGCAGTGATATCAGGAGATGGATGAGGGTTAATCAGGGCTCAATAATGAGACATTATTAAGTAATTGAGTCTCACTGATTGACTGAGACCATGGCCTTCTCCATCACCATTACCATCTCTGTCTCAGTCTCTCTCTCACACCTGTCTCACTTTCCTCTTTTCTTTTCCCATTCTTCTTGCAATTATACAACAAACTACATCCAGGGGTAATGAGATGGAAGTACAGCCATCACGAATTTCATCATTGGAAATCTTTGAAAGCATATTGGAAATGTGTGTGTACATATATATTATTTCAATATCAAATCATCTGCAGTACCTACTGCCTTCTCATCTCTCCATGCACCTTGAAGAACTCCTCAAGAACTGTATTTTTAGAGATTGTGTGTCTGCGAATGTCTATTGCATGGCATCTTCCAGCCAGAAACACAAGTTTCTCTCTGAAATGGCTTCTTGAACATTAAAGACCTTAAATGTGATAACATTTGAAACGCTACTTACATCACACATTTTTCACATTCATTTTTGTAGGTCATCCTTATGTTGGTGATTTTAGAATTTCAACATCTTTTTTTGCTCTGAAATAACATTTCTGATCTGCGTTGACTACAGACAGCCATTGGGACTTTCTAGTGAAACACAAAGTAGGCCTAATACATAATTGAACAAATATGAGTCAGATACAGTTTTCTAGGGAAAACAAATCCTGGGTTTTTGTTATTGAAAGGTTATTCCAATTATTTTGAGCATCTTCAATTACCCGTTCTGTTTACTCTGATTGGCATTTCATTTTAGCAAAATTTGAGTGCTTTACATGAGAATTTAAGTAGCTGTCTATTTTAAGGTACTTTATAGATTGACTGATTTGATGAAGGGTTTGTGTTTCCGAGTTTTGCTTTGCTGAAAGCTCTGTGTAAACATTATATTTGTCATCACTTGATCCTTGTCTTGTTTCGCCCTTCTATGGAGACTCTTTTTCATGTTGTTCATCCATTTTTTTAAGGTTTTGTCCTTCAGCATTTCAACTTTTGTTAAACGTCCCTTCATCGCCTGTGGCACAGTGTCTATCATGTGCTTTATTTCTGTATGTCCTTTTCTTTACTGAACTCTATTGTCCTTATTCTGTCTGTATTTATCTATCATTTACAATACCAACAGGGCAAAACACTTGCACTGCTTTAACACTCAGTATTTCAGCACAAAATCTTATTTTATTCAACATTAACTACCCCAATCCAGTTAAACCGGATGCTGCAGTATCTGTTGCCATAGGACTGATCCGTGAGTATTTGAGGTAAATAATAATCTTTCGATTCGATAAACTTGTATTACAGTATCTTTATGCAAAATGAGCTTTAAACATCAGTCTTCATTTCTTCAGGTTGTGTTCAGTTTATCTTCTGCGTGCAGTGTATTTATCACATGTGCACACATTCAAAAGTCAGGTTTTTTATTGACAAAAATCAGGTGAATTGTTTCTTTCATGCTCCATCTCTCGCTCCTTTTCTTTCTTCTCTGTAATAGTAGAAGCAGAAAGCAGGAGAGAAATTACTGCTTGTCACAACAGGCTGAATGAAGAGAAAATTGGCCTTTTATTTCCCAATTTCACTGGGATTAGCTCTTACCTACAGAGCAGCTTCAAACTGTGTGTGTGTGTGTGTGTGTGTGTGTGTGTGTGTGTGTGTGTGTGTGTGTGGTCGTCTGAAATGAGGAGGCAGAGTCCCCTCTATGGGTTTGAGTTTTTTCATTCAATGTAAATTCATGTTCCATTTCCATTCAGTGCCTCCACAGGCATATAGAGCACAATTTCATACATTAACATACTACTAAAGACATATTTCGATGTATTTTTAGATGCATTTATATTTTTACACTTTATATTTTACTTTACACGCCATACAACTTGTACATTTATTTAAAGATGCAATAAAACTGTTAAAAAGACTAATTATAGGAATAGTTACATTGAAACAAATAAAAATATTTCCCAGTATTGGTGCCAATGTGAATGCCTTGTTTAGTATTCATTTGTCTGTCCAACCGTCTCTTGTAGGAAACAACTTCTTGTGTGTTTGTCGCATAAAGTTTTTAATGACACTCCTGCCATAGTCTTAAAAGTGTGTGTTGTTGACTGTTAGCCATTCTTAAGGGACACACACTTTTAAATCACTTATGCATGTGCACACACACTTTCATCTCGGTGTCTCTGTCAAATATGCAGACGTCGGACATCAGCTGACCTTTAACCCCACAAACTCTTCCTCCAGTTTAGTGACTCTTCAGTGGCATGGCTGTCAGAAAACAATACTACCGAGGAATTTTAAAATCCAGAAATAACATTTCACATCAGGCCGTATCAAGTATACATTTATGAGAAAGTTATATTTTGATAGGAAATAGAAGACGGAAATAGGAAGAAAAATGAGAAGTGTAAATAAAAAAGTGTTCTGTCTGAGTTGGATGGAATGTACTGTAAATAAATTTTCATTTCAATATAGTTGGTATTTTCATATTTCATAGTATTCACTATCTCTCTGACTGACTGGTGTTTTGGCCAGCAGATCAGAAAATGTGTTTGACTTATTTTTCTTTTATTCAGCACTGCCTACATAACTTCTGCTCTCCTGATAATCAGGCTGGATTTTGTTTTCTCAGTTTCTAGGCTGTGGGAAATGTATCCGTTTCATTTGATTGATTTATTTTGTCACAATGAATTTCTTTCAATTGTTTCACTAAGTCCTAATGCAACAGAATCTAGGCTCTGAGCACATTTACGCTTTTACAAATTTATAATTGTTTTTGATGGTCTGATGAATTTGTTATGTTTCTACACTGTTAAATATGGAAATTTCACTCATTTGTCTAATTGTAATTTTGGGGTTGTATTAAAGTCATAATTATAGACTTGATTTTGTCAATTAGTAGAAGCGCACATGCACTTTAGGGACGTGACTCACTTGACATTTGATTGACAAGAACATTTATAACAGAATTAAATCAATTAGCTTGTCTGAGGTGACAGTAAAATTGAACAGGCCTTCATGAATGTCAGTGTGGAGTCACGACTCACTGCCTCAGGGATGTTCAGCTCAGGTTATTAGTGCTCTAATGACAGTTTTATCCATATTTTTTATTAACATATTAATCTTGTGTCATGATTTTAAAATGTCTTCATAATAGGTTCAAACTCCTGAAATCACTTATTTTATTGCCAAGAGAATCATATTTGGTGTAGTGTTATAGGACTGATCTTCCATGCTTTCCCGACTAATATCACTGAAATCTGTTTTTTGCTGAAATACCATTACAGATCTTATCCAACTTGGTTTCAGTTTCACGGCAAGTTAGGATAGGCATAGATTGCTTTACTGGATATGGTAAATGTTTAATAAGCTACAAGACAGTCTTCTGTAACAATGCTTGGGAGTGTGAATTGTTTTGCATATTGCAGTTTCATCTGAGAAAACAAAGTATATTTAAGTAACTACAAAATGATGTTTGAGTCAAAACAACAGTTACATAAATGCTTTTTTTTCCCCTAGCAGTGGTTTTGTTGGTTGGTTTCAAACATCTGAATCAAATACCTCTAAAGTGCCTATCAACTAATAGTATATAATGTTTTTTTGTTGTTGTTTTTTTTTTTGTCCTGCATAATTTATTCACAGTTCGGACTTATATTGGTGGTTTAATGGCAAGTTCCATTGTGACTGCTTGCCTCATTCCCTGGTGTTGTCACAAAAGGTCAGCATGTGTTCAATGTGCTTTATCATTTTCTGCGGCCATATGGAACTATTCGATAGCTTTTTTGTACTAAAATCTTTAGTGAATGTGTTTATACAGAAATTGGCTTTCAAAAATGTAAAAAGTATGACATCTGGTCCAGTCCACCTCTACTTTGATCTCTGCATGACTGTTGACAGCGTTACAAATACAGTAATCAGGTCTCGATTGATTTGGTATGTGTCGGATAGAAAATTAGTTTGGTTTTTCTGTTATTAAGGGCTTTTTCATGTTTCCTTTGATTTTCTCAGTGTTGGATTTATTCCATTTGATGTTGGAAATGAAATCAACAGTCTGAGAGAGGGGCCCTGGCTTGGTTTAATACGTTTTTTAATGAAGGTAAACTTTAGAAATGGTCGGAAACTTGAGGCAGATGTCTGTAAGCTTTATTAGAGCTTGATGACAGCACTGCTTACACATTTGAAATAGTCAGTCTTTATCTTTAGAGTCTCCTGTGCTCTTGTTATCAATTACACAATGACCTTTTCCTGGTTTGTTAACTAGGTGATTGGTGTTTCTTTGAGGAATATTCGGGGTTAATCAAAACCATAATGATTAATGTGTTTCTATGCCCTCTCCTGTCAATGTAATTGATTTCTCTTCCTGTTCAGTCATTTGGCTCTAAACACAGAGAGTTTCCTTTTACTTATTTTACTTATTGAGATCTTTTATATAGACCTTTTCCAGAGTAGGTCCACATTTATGCTGCTTTTACATGCCATCAGAAGTTATTGTAAATATGAGTTAAGTTTCCTAGTGAGAAGTTGGACATGCCCTCTAATTTCGTATTTATTACTAGTGTTTTTTTTTTTATTGTGTTTCCCCCCACAACAGCTACTGTACATTGCCTTGTCTTGTTGTTAAAGTTGTGTGATGTGTTTTATGTTTATTAGAGCATCATGCTGTTATCTTAGCAATGCACTGATGCAAAAATCTAAGTATGATATCACACTCCACCATTTCTGGGTCCAAATGATCAATCAGACTCAGATCCCAAAAGCAAACAACAAACAGTGCTAATAAACACTCGCAATATGTTGTAACACAGAAAAACCATCATCCTAACCTTTATCTCCAAACTGAAGTCTCAGTTGGCCAGACAGTGATTCATTTTTTATGAACTGTCAACATATTGGTGCCCAGGATGTCGTGAGCCTGTAGTGTATAGTGAGTTTTTAGCTTAAATGTCTGCTATAGACTGTTTTATCGGGCACATGCGCCTGGCCCGAAGTTAACTTCTTGTCTGTGTTTGTTTATCGGCCTGGCTGGTGGCGCCGATTACAAACGCAGTTAAAGTTAAGGTGATGAGAGTAAAGTGATGAGTAGACTGAAGTTGGGCTCAGGTTGTTGTGCTGTGGGATGTTTCCCATAGATTGATTTATTTGTGGCGACCAGCCACAATATCAAAACTGACCGCCACAAATAGATTTTCCAAAAGGCTTTGACTTCGATGTATAAACATGAGCACTGCACGTTTCAAAATCAAAACGTGACGCGGGTGTTTTTATATCACTGTATCTCTGAGGGAATCCGACTGTCTTTAAAAAATTTTCTTTGTCATTTTCATTTCATCTTGCCTGTAATGAAAGATAAAGCAGCGTTTGTGAGCTCAGCGCTGCTTTGTGTACCGCAGTTACCGTGGAAACCTCTATTTCTGCTGCTCCAAAAGTACCTCCTGCTGGCAGAGAATGAATCTGCATTTTCTATAAGACCGTCTGATTTATGCAGCAAACATATTTTACTTGTTATCAGAAATAATCTACTCTAGAGGGACTGCTGTTTTTATTGATTCTTTGCAGAAGGTTAGTTAGCAAGTTCCGTGGCTAAATGCAGCTAAAGTTAACAGTCTCAGAGAACGGCTCATCACTCCACGGAAGAGAGGGGCGGGGTGAGCAGAGCTCATTAGCATTTAAAGGGACATGCACTGAAACGGGTCGCTGTGAACAGAGCTGTTTTTGATTAAAACGTTGTTGTTTTACACTACACTGTAAAAAAAAAAATCCGTAAAATTTACTGTAAAAACTGCCAGCTGTGGTTGCCGGAATTCTACCGTAAAAAATACGGTAACAACATTTTAGGTTTTACAGGTTTAAATTAAATTTACAGTTAAATACCGTAATTTCATTAACTGATATAATGTTAATATACCAACCTATTGAAATACTGAAATCTGTTTTGTACCTTTGAAATACACTGATAACCACCAAATGCAGGTGATGATGAGAAAGTCACATGATGAACCAAAGCCCATCACAAGCAGCTTTTAAATAATAACATATATAGAAGGTGCACAGTGTCATTCACACAAACACTAAACACCATCATGGTGAGACTCATTAAACTGAAATATGCAATAAACATTAATTTAACAACATTAGATGTAACATACAACCCTAATAAACATAACTGATTAGAAAAAACTAACAAACAGTTATTTCAAAGAAAAAACATCAAATTCAAACAAAATTTTAAATGCAATGCAGGGAATTCTGGGAGCGTCAGTTTACGGTTTTTCCTTTAAATTTTACAGGAACTTACCGGTAACCATTTAACAGGTTTTTACTGTAGCATTTTCAGAGTTTTTTACCATTAAATTCACGGTTATTTTTTACAGTGTACCATTGAAAAAATTTAACCAAAGTATGTTATAGACTTTTCATTTAGACCCTAAAGAATCATATCAACTTGTGGAAATGGGCATCCGATGATCCCTTTAAATACTTGTTTAATGACATCTTTTTTTATGACTGAAGGTGAGTATTACTGATACCAATCCTACTGATGTCTCTAGGAAATTGTTATTTTTTCCCCCTAATATTTAACCATTGATCTATAGGCATTTAACACTACAGTATAATTGTATAAACAGTATAAATTTTAACATTTATTAGACTTTAAAAAATAAGAACTTCTAATTTAAGTGAACTTAAAGCAATCTTCACATAAACCCATTATAATAAATGTCATATTTACCTTTGCCCTTCAGCAAGTAGGAAATATATATAAATTGAATAAAGTTATCAAACACTAATTTCTAAATTAAATATAGTTGAATCCTTAAAGATACAAAAGTTATTGATTTCCTCCTTTTTTTGTACTGTTTCTGCGCTCATTTGACTAGCGCCTGGCGCTGAGACGAAGTAGAGTGTGCGTCTGAAAAGTCTCCAGTCTGATGTGATCGTAAAGACGTTTTGCGTTTAAATAAATGCAATTCTTGTCAAGAAATAGAAGACAGAAGCAGCAGTTGTGAGTGGGGTGGCCAACCCTAGCTCTGCCTCTGCGTTAACTGTGTTAAATATTTTTAATGCCGTTAAACTGGAAAAATGAATCATCTGTTAACGCACTAATTTTGACAGCACTAGATGGTATATATTTTAAACTCTGAAAATATATATATTTTTTATGTTCCACAGATGAAAATGAGTCATACAGTTTTGGAACTTTATGGCAGTTTTGGAGTAAATGATGACAGAATTTTCATTTTTGGGTGAACTGTCCCTTTAAGGAGAAAAATGAGGTGTTCGGGGAACAAAACGCACCTCAGGCACAGAATTGCATTATTGGTGTTGGAGTGCATTGCTGCAGAGCCGAGAGCAAGACGGGTTTTTAAGCCCATGTAAGGCCAGCTGTCCGAACACAAATCCTGACCGCAGGCGTTATTAGAGCAAACACACAAAAAAGGGCAAAACCTACACCTGTTCTTGAAGGGCAGGACTGATGATCCCAGCTTCAGCCTGACCACAGCAGAACATGTCTCTGCACAGTCCGTTCAATGCACAGCAAATATTTGCCTCACTGCTAAGCAGCTTGGAAGTAAATTAAGTGTTTGGAAATGCGTATGCCTTTGCCATCAGTGATGGAAGCCTTTGCTCTTTATGCTTTCAAGCCTTTACATCCATCTTCTGATTCAGAACAGCAGCAAATATTCTTTGCTCTATCTCTCATACTCATGCACACACACACACACACAGTGTAAAGTGCCTCAGACAGCATTGGCCAAAAGTGCGCCTGTGGAAAATGCAACAGAAAAGCAAGGAAAGGTTATATATGAGGACAGGGAGATGGAGAAATAGGAGAGCTTGGGGTTCGGTTCATTTTTGCCGTCATAAGCACTCTCGGGAGTACAGGTTTTATGCAGTGTGTGTGTGAATAATATAAAACTGTTTTGCAGGGCTTTAACTTCACTGTGTGTCATCATATCAGTGGTTCTCGACTGGTTGCTTCACAACCCAGATGTTAAATTGGACATTTTATTGACACTAAAATACAGTTAATAAACCTCCTCTTTGCTATTATAGGGTATTTTAGCTATTTTGCATTTCCTCAGATTAGAAAATATATGTTTAATTAAAATAATTTAAAAATTATTTTAACACTTATCAGAATCAGAATTAGCTTTATTGCCAGGTATGTTTACACATATGAGGAACTTGTTTTGGTGACAGAAGCTCCACAGTGCGACAGAATGACAGTGACAAGACAAGACAGTATAATAAAAATAATAATATACAAATATACAAAATAGAAAATATGCAAAATAGCACAAACACAATATACAAAATAGACAATTTAGTATGTACAGGTATGTTAGGTGCAAATTTGAAATGTAATAAGTATGTGTGTTAAACAAATAAATGTATGATAGTGTTGTGTGTTTCATGTTTATTGTTAAGTGTTCAAATGTTCATAAAATGGATTGAATGAGGGAAAAAACTGTTCCTGTGCCTGGCCGTTCTGGTGCTCAGAGCTCTGTAGCGTCGACCAGACGGCAACAGTTCAAAGAGGGAGTGTGCTGGATGTGAGGGGTCCAGAGTGATTTTGCCAGCCTTTTTTCTCACTCTGGATAAGTACAGTTCTTGGAGACTGGGGAGGGTTGTACCAATGATTCGCTCAGCCATCCGGACTACCCTCTGTAGTCTTCTGAGATCAGATTTGGTAGCTGAGCTGAACCAGACAGTTATTGAAATGCAGAGGACAGATTCAATGATGGCGGAGTAGAACTGTTTCAGCAGCTCCTGTGGCAGGTTGAACTTCCTCAGCTGGCGAAGGAAGTACAACCTCTGCTGGGCCTTTTTGACAATAGAGTCTATGTGAATGTCCCACTTCAGGTCCTGAGAGATGGTGCTGCCCAGGAATCTGAATGACTCCACTGTTATAACAGTGCTGTCTATGATGGTGAGTGGGGGGAGTGCAGGGGGGTTTCTTCTGAAGTCCACGATCATCTCCACTGTTTTGAACGTGTTCAGCTCCAGGTTGTTAAGACTGTACCAGACAGCCAGCTCCTTAACCTCCTGTCTGTAAGCAGACTCGTCACTGTCCTGGATGAGGTTGATCAGTGTGGTGTCGTCTGCAAACTTCAGGAGCTTGACAGAGGGGTCTTTAGAGGTGCAGTCGTTAGTGTACAGGGAGAATAGCAGTGGGGAGAGAACGCAGCCCTGAGGAGCTCCAGTGCTGATCGTACGGGTGCTGGATGTGTACTTTCCCAGCCTCACAAGCTGCTGCCTGTCTTTAAGGAAGCTGTTGATCCACTGACAGATGGAGGTGGGCACGGAAAGCTGAGTTAGTTTGGGCAGGAGGAGGTTTGGAATGATCATGTTAAAAGCCGAGCTGAAGTCCACAAACAGGATCCTCACATAAGTCCCTGGTCTGTCCAGATGCTGCAGGATGAAGTGCAGTCCCATGTTGACTGCATCATCCACAGACCTGTTTGCTCTGTAGGCAAACTGCAGGGGGTCCAGTAAGGGTCCAGTGATGTCCTTCAGATAAGCCAAAACCAGTTTTTCGAATGACTTCATGACCACAGATGTTAGAGCCACAGGTCTGTAGTCATTAAGTCCTGTTATCTTGGGTTTCTTTGGGATGGGGATGATGGTGGAGCGTTTGAAGCAGGAAGGGACTTCACACAGCTCCAGTGATCTGTTGAAGATCTGTGTGAAGATGGGGGCCAGCTGGTCAGCACAGGATTTCAGACAGGCTGGTGTCACACCGTCTGGGCCTGGTGCCTTTCTTCTCTTGTTCTTTCTGAAGACCTGACGCACATCATCTTCACTGATCTGGAGTGCAGGTGTGGGGGAGATGGGGTTGCTGGAGGTGTTAATGGTGTTTTTTTTTCAAACCTGCAATAGAAATTTTGTGGGCAGTCGTGGCTAATGGTTAGAGAGTCGGACTTGTAACTCGAAGGTTGCGGGTTCGAGTCTCAGGTCCGCCAGGGATTGTAGGTGGGGCGGGTGAATGTCCAGCGCTCTCTCCACCCTCAATACCACGACTGAGGTGAGACCCTTGAGCAAGGCACCGAACCCCCAACTGCTCCCCGGGTGCCGCAGCATTGGCTGCCCACTGCCTGGGTGTGTGTTCACGGTGTGTGTGTGTTTGTTCACTTCTCACTGCTGTGTGTGTGCATTTAGATGGGTTAAATGCAGAGCACAAATTCCAAGTATGGAACACCATACTTGGCCACATGTCACGTCCTTTCCTTTCCTTTAGAACTCATTCAGATCGTCTGCCAGTGGTTGATTCTCCATAGTGCTGAGGGATGGTGTCTTGTAGTTGGTGATGTCTTTTAGACTTTTCCACACTGAAGCCGTGTCACTGGAAGAGAATTGGATCCTTAGCTTATCGGAATAATTATTGGGCCCAACCTGGATGTTTACTGAGGCCCTCTCTGGTGGTCACTGGCCCCTGAGTCAGGGCCACTGTTTTAGACCTTACTGACAAGTATAAGCCATTGTATGTCTTTCATAAATATAATTACTGTAAAATACTGATCACTTTCATTATTTGTTATGCTATTATATGTTATGCTCTTAACTGTTTGTCTCTCAAAGCACATGAATAGTGTAGGCTCTTCCCCAGATTTCTACTATTTCTGTAACAAGCAGAATCTCAAACTCAAATTCTTTACAGCAGGTTGCGAACAGAGGACTTATATCTGTGAAAATATCGGCTTCCTGTTTGGCTCCCTACCAGTGAAAAATAATACAGTATACAGCGTTTTTCACTTCCAGCACTTGTTAACAATTATATATCAAATGATTATATTCAAAATTAGTAACATGTTACTCATTTTGTTTATAATCATTTGTAATTGATGTGGAATTGTTAACAAGTGCTGGACGTGAAACACACATTATATTCAGATGTGCATAATTATTAAGCAGGTTAAATAGGCCAAAAATAGAGATTTAACAGTGACACATTAGTATAGGGACCAATTCTTTCTCACTATTAAAGGGTTAGTTCACCCAAAAATAAAATTAGCCCATGTTTTACTCACCCTCAAAGCATCCTAGGTGTATATGACTTTCTGGTAACACTTTATTTTACGGTTACATCTATTAGTTGCTTATTAGCATGCATAATACTAGAATATTAGCCATGTATTAGTGCTAATTAAGCACATATTAATGCCTTATTCTACATGACCTTATTCTACATCCCTGATCCTACCTAATACCTAAACTTAACAACTACCTTACTAACTATTAATAAGCAGCAAATTAAGAATTTATTGAGGGAAAAGTCGTAGTTAATAGTTAACAAGTGTTACCTATTCTAAAGTGTGACCGACTTTCTTCTTTCAGACAACTCCAATCGGAGTTATAATAAAAATTATCCTGGCTCTTCCAAGCGTTAGAATGGGAGTAGGAGGGTGTTTTTGTTCAACAGTCCAAAAGTAGCCAACTAAAACACGCGCATCTATAACAAAATGTGCCTCACACGGCTCCAGGGGGTGAATAAAGGCCTCTTGTAGCAAATCGATGCGTTTTTGTAAGAAAAATATCCATATTTAAAATGTTATAAACATTTTTATCTCACTTCTGCTGACTGTCATACGAGTAAGCCGTTCCGGCGGATGATGTAGGACGTATGCATCGCGCGTGCGCCTCTGAGATATGCTAATCTCGCGAGTATGTTTACAGGAGCAAAGGAAGCAAAGTTTCCTTATTTTAGCAAAGGAAAACCAGTCTCTTCTTGGCTTATATCAAAATCCTCCAACATTTTTCTTTATAAATCCTCATTTTGTGCTTCTAATTCATGACCGGCATTTTGTTTTGCTGTCTCTCCTCACTGCCGTGTGCGCGACACATACGTCCAACGTCATCTGCCAGAACGGCTTCCGTGCATGACAGTCAGCAGAAGTTAGAAAAAAACTTTCTTACAAAATAACGCATCGATTCGCTACAGGAAGCCTTTATTCACCCCCCAGAGCCATGTGAGGCACGTTTTATTATGGATGCGAGTGCTTTATTTGACTACTTTTGGACTGTTGATCGGAAAAACCAACCTACTCCCATTCTAACGCTTGGAATAGCCAGGACAATTTTTAATATAACTCCGATTGGATTCGTCTGAAAGAAGAAAGTCATATACACCTAGGATGCTTTGAGGGTGAGTAAAACATGGGCTAATTTTCATTTTAAGTGAACTAACCCTTTAACTATTTGCATGCCTATTATTAACAGATTGGCTGTTACTTGGCTGTTACTTACAGTATAAAGCACATATTCTGCATGCATGACCATATTCTACATTCTTAACCCAATGCCTAAACTTAACAACTACCTAATAAGCAGTATACAGGAGTTTATTAAGACAAAAGTCGTAGTTAATGGTTTGTTAATAGTGAGAACTGGAACATAAAGTTTGACAAATTTAACACAATGAAAAGTCAAAAATGAAATGCCCATGAATGCTTTGGAGCACAAAGCATAGTCACAAGGTGAAAAGTCAGCAGTTTCTATATGAAATCTCACCCAGCCCTAGAAGTGTATTGGAATTCTCTGAAAATTTCTGCAGCACCCAAGAAACCCTGTTTGACCTCTGTTTGAAAACTCCTTATTTGCCTCTATTTTATCCCTAATTTACTTCTATTTCTAATCTAATTTACATGATTTTCTTAGGTTCCAGTAATTAATCTCACACAGGCCTCTGAACTTTCAATTCAGCCCCTGATTAAACAAGCCTAGTATGAGATATGAAAACGTGATATGTGGATTTAAATAAAGAGGGAAGAGGGATGGTTAAAAGAGAAGAAATAGGACAGAAAAACATAAGCAGATGGGGGTGAAGACTACCTGATTTTTTTCCCAATCTCCCCTTGGGAGCAGATGTCTTTCCCTCTCCCGGTCTCTGGTCTCCTTCTCTCACTCTTCTCATCCTCATGAGTGATTGCTGTATTTCTGATGTGAAGCCACTCACCCTGCCAAATGAGAACTGTCCTGTTTTCCTTCCCTTCCTCCTTCCATTTTTCTGCGATGTGTATTGCATCTCAGCGTCCACCGCATCAGTTGGTCCTCTCTCGCTCTCTCTGTTCTGATGTTAATCAAATGCTTGCGTCTGCTTCAGTAATAATTGGCTGTAATTGCACAGTGTGTCTAATTCGCAGACTGTGAGGTTTCATTTGCATGGTGATTAGTCAGATTTCTGAAAGTAAAAACTTGATTCTTTCTGTCAGCTGCTCTGTGTGTGGAAAAAAAGATGAAAAGAGTGTGTCTCCTCCGCTTGTGATCATGAAAATATGTTCAGATAGCATTTATTTTCCTTCATAGAAAAGTGTACGCGTTGAGTCTGTTCCAGAAGTCTTATAAGCCAAATTCTAAGGAAGCATCACATGTTCTTAACAGAAAAGGTGGACGAACTAGAGATAAATGGGGATTTTATAAAGATATTTAATTTTATATTTTTTTACTGAAAATAATTAACTTAATAATAGATAAAAATAGTTTAATTTATTAATTATGCTTGTTTTCCCATACAAATATCTAAACATTCTTTAATCAAGATATATTTGAGAAAAAATAACATTGGGTATTAAGTCTTGTTTTTCTAAAAGAGCTATCAAAATCAAGTGAGTTTATGCTTAAAACAAGAATAATCATTTGGGACAAGAAAAACTAAATTCAAAGAGACAAGAAGTTTATATTTCTTATCCCACTGGCAGATATTTTTCTTGTTTTAAGAAAAAAAGTTATCTCATTTTGAGTAGAGTACTTCATTAAAAAGCAAATAAATGTTGTTATATTTGAAAATAACACCATTTAATTCCCATCTGTGTCAGTTTGGATCTGGATTATGGCCACTGAAAATATTCCTATAGTCCCAAGGTAAACTGATTAAGGAAAACTTCTATTATACAAATAAACATTTAGAACATGAACGGAATTTAAAGGGATAGTACTCAAAAATGAGATTGTTATCATTTACTCACCTTCATGTTATTCCAAACATGTATGAGTTTTTTCCTCTGTTGAACACAAAAGAAGATATTTTGAAGAATGTTGGTAACCAAACAATTGACTAGCCATTGACTTCCATATATTTTCATATTGTGCAAGTCAATGGCTTTTGTGCTGAACAGAAGAAACAAACTCATACAGGTTTGGAACAACTTGAGGTTGAGTAAATGATGACAACATTTTCAGTTTTGCATGAACTATCCCTTTAAGTTCTGACATAATAATGTTTTTTTTTTCATTGGCTTATTCCAATTAACCCAATTAATCAAACAGCAAAAGTGTGTTTTTTTTTTTGTTATTGTATGTGTAGTTGTCGCCTTTTGAAGATTCCTCAAAATCAGTTGCTTCCACTTGGGAGTCTGGGTTTGAATGTCTTTCTCTTGACTAGATATCTTTGTATGCTTTCTGAATTGGCTGTTAATTTCCTGTAAATCATTATTTAGTCTGGTCAAGTTCTCAAAAAAGAGAGCTGTTAAAATGTTTTATCTTCTACCCATCTACTGCGGTGGATTTGTTTTTCTGCCTCCTGCCGTTCCAGGTCCCTCAACTTCCCGCGTTGTACGGACGACATTTAAGGCTATTTTCACGAAGTTACTGTCGCTAAATGTTTCCTCTGCATCTAAAAAGCTATTTTATCAGCATGGCATTTGAGTCTTCCTGTTTGTACTTTTGGGCTTTTACCTCAGCTATTGTAAACATCTCAGCTCTGTAAGCGTAGTAGTTATGTTGTGCTATAGACGTCAGTTCATTTTGTTTATGTGTGAGAGAGACTGCATTTTGTATGTGTATTTAAAAAAATAAAATCAAACTCTCCTGACACCATCTCCATCATGTGTAGAAAAGCCTCGTGTGGTAATTAGCGGTCGTTCTCACTCTCATTAGTTGCAGAATCAAACCCTCATGCCTTTATCGAGGCTTTATTTTCTCATTAAAACTGAGCTGCCTCTTATTGAGCTGTATGTTGAGAAACAGTCATCATGGTGGCTCATGAGATCATATTGATGTGCTGTTAAAAGACATCATACAGTAAGCTTGAAAACGTGTAAGTATATTAAAAACTACTCAGATGTCTTCATTTTTTTAAGGGCTTAAAAACTATTAAGTGTTTCTAGAAGTATTAAATGTCACATATGTAAATTTAAAAGCTATCACTCTCTCTCGCTCTCTCTCTATATATATATATACAGTATATATTCAGATAAAATGTTATATGAATAATTATAATAAAATCATATATATATATATATATATATATATATATATTCTTTATATATAATTTTATCATCATTATTCATATTTAGCATTATATCTGAATAATTGTGAATACATACTATTTTTCTATGAACTGAGTGGAAAATATGCTATTTTTATTCAATTTCTAATGTATCTTGAATCAAAATAATGGTTCTAATATGATATGTTATGATATGTTATATAATATAATATAATATAATAATACAATATTTGTCATTAAAACATTAACATCAAATAATTAGCCATATACGTATATTTAGAATTTAGTAAATAAGCAACATGAATAATTATGAATAATATTCTTCCGAATAATAATAATAATTATACGAATATTCTTCCATGAGTAAAAACATGCCTTTTACAAGTTTTCTAATATACTGTACCTTGAATCCAAATAAACCACACTTTTAAACCCTATCAGCAATTTTTTATGATTAAAAACATGATTTATTATTAAAATATCATATATGTGTAAATGTTTTTAAATATATTTTTAAAGTATGTGTAATGCACAGCCATAATTCATTCAGTTCTAATTAATTCTCAGTATTTAATAAATAAATAATAAAATTTAAGCTTTGTTTTGTTCTTACATTGATTTTTTTCAATGTCCCTTAAAAATAAAAATGAATTTAAAAAGCCCTTGTAATTATTATTTTCTGTCACCAATATTGATTGTTTTCAAACGGGTTTCTTGAATACTCCTTGAATAGTCCCGCCCCCGAACTCACACCATTGGTTGATCCAGTACTGCTGTGTCAGACAGATTATGATGCTCAAACCAGCAGAACTGCCTGTACGTATATCCCTCACAGTCTCTTTGCACTTGTATATGTGACTAAGATCTATATGCCTTCATTCCTCAAAATTTGTTACAGAATGCTCTAATACTTTGCATATTTTGACAACATTTTTTTTTCAGCATGTTGGCTTTATGATTGCAGAACGACACTCACAGTTGAGCTATGCTGACATACTCATGCCTAAACATACAAACTCCACCTCATCTGTAACCGTAGCCATGTTCTCTGGTTAATGAACAAGCTGTTTAGCATGCAGGGAACGGTGAAGTGGAAATGCACATTTGACTTCTGCATCTCGCTAAAAAGATCATGTAAAATGAAAGTGTGCTGTCAGAGACTTCCACAGCTGAGTATTATCAGAACTGAAGGGAGCGCTGTGTGTGTGAGTGTGTCACGTTTCGAACATCACATGGATTTCTTAGTCGTTGTGTAATTAGTATGAGTGCACATTGATCTTTTTTGAGTCTTGTGGTTCATATGAAAATCTCCCTGAATCATTCACACAGTGAATCTCTCAACAGAAGTTCATGTATAAACCAAGAGATTGGATTTTAGACGCCAGTTTTTTACCGCTTATTCTCTCTGTAGGTGTCTCCATCTGTTACACACTCTCAGCCCATCCATCATGCCTGTATATACGTATGTTAAAAGAGCAGCTGAGCTACGGCGTGTCTCTATCAGAGTTTCTCATTAAATATCAGACACATGCTTCACGCATTTGGATACACATGCCTGTTTCTTTCCATCAGAAAAGAGCTGCACATCAAAGACAGAGCTGCAAACCCTACAGCATCTCTGTGCAAGGGCTGCTAATATTTATAGACTCTCTCACACACACACACACACACACACATCTAAGCGCTGCACGTTAAGAATCAGCTTGCTCCTAAATAAAACAAGCTTACTCCTGCCAGCCAAGCATAGTACACACACACATTTTCAATCCCAAAAGCATTCATATCCACACGCACACAATGTACCCAACACCTCTGAATCACTAAACACATTGTCACCTTGTAGTTTGTTCGGCGACTGTGACTCAGTCGTCCAAAAATAGCCCAGACTTAACGGATGTTACACCTTCCTCTATTTTTGCCCTCAATCCTACTCAGTGAATTACTAGATCGCAAGATCCTTTTTTCCTTTATTAGATTAAAATGTTCTAAAATATCACCCTTAATGCTATTTCAGAAGAGCCAACCTCAAGCAAATCTCTGCACAATACAAATACAAATATATATCAAAATGTTATAAATAAATAAAATTGACAAATTATTATAATAGTGCTGTTTTTATTATTATTTTAAATATTAATGTCAGCATTAATTTAATTAAATTGAATTATGAAGTTTATAATAAATGCGTATGTGGTTTTAATAATATATTATTTTATAAAATTATTAATATATTTTAATATTATATATTATGTAATAAATTGCATTTGTATTTTAAAGGTATTACTACCAATGTTAATTTAGTAAAATAATGTTTGTAAATGTTAGAATGTTATTTTAATGTATTTTATAATAAAAGATAACATTTATAGTTTATATAAAATAATATTTTAATAAATTAATAATATAATATAATTTATATTTTAAATATATTTATTTAAATGATTTCATTTTTAATGATTTTTAAGTGGTGTGTGTGCACACACACACACACACACACACACACACATATATATATATATATATATATATATATATATAAGCATATATTTATTTATGTTTATAATATTTCATTTTAAAAAATGTAAGTGGTTTTGGGTACAGTTCATGTAGACTTCAGTAAGGTAATATTAATATGTTAGTTTAATAAAAGAATATATATATATATATGTGTGTGTGTGTGTGTGTGTGTGTGTGTATAGAATATATAGAATATATATATATATATATATATATATATATATATATATATATATATATAACTTAGAATATAATGTTAATTAATAATATAACATTTGTTTGATTGTAATATAGTTATATGTTAAATATATTTATTTTTGTTTTTCAAATGTTATGTATTTATTTGTTTATTTATTTATTTATTTTTTATTTTTTTAAATTTCACAAACATTGAACACTTGACAAAAAATGATCTTGGCTACAGTTCATGTAAACTCCAGGTTTGCAGTTATGAATTGGGTCCGTTCTAAATCACAGAAGTGAACTGATATTGACCCAAAAGAAAACAGCGGGTCTAGGAGAAGAGGGACTGAATCGATCTCGGCTCAAGTACAGACCAAGCCATCAAACCATGTGTGAAAACAGCCCAGCTCACTGACATCCACAGACTCACAACAGATGCTGATTGCCCCTGAGAGCCATTTATCCCTCTTACTAGCATACATTATCTTATCATATATTTACAGACACCGCAATAGAGCAGTTATAATGTGTTTATTTATGTCTTATTATAGTGTAATAGATGGATGTGCATCTGCATGATGGATTGAGCTGTCAGAACTATACACTTTATCCACAGACGCATAAATCTCTCTCTCATATGTACACACAGATATGTCTCTATAGACATCAGTCATTGGGTATATTCAGCACACAGGTTTGAAGGTTGTCATCTGACAGCCGAATTTACTGCTCTGTCAGACTGGCCATCAATCAGGAAGCTACAGCTGTCAGCATATGCTAATCGTGTTGGCATCTCTGTGGCTCAGTGTGTGTGTGTGTGTGTGTGTGTGCGCGCAGGTGAAGACTAGATTTTGATTTTCCTTATAGGTCACATTCTCCCTCCTCTTATTATATTTATCGACATACTGATAAGACTGGAAGCAACAGCGAGAAGAAAAAAAGGAAACACCGCTCTGAAACTCACTAAAATGCTTCGATTTTGCATTGTGCCCTTGAAAAGTTTATGAAATATGATGTTTAAATATAGCTGCATGATGTCAAGCATGCCATTTTCCCATCACACTCTCCTATTTATGCCTTATATGCTACTTCTTTTCCCTTCTCTCCTTTCCTTTTTCCTCTCTTTTTCAGGTATCTTTTGCTCCATCCATCCGTCCTCAAATACAAATACACTCACGCACGCCGGCAAAACCAATTAAACCGGCTTTGGGCTGAAATTAAGTTCCCTTTCATGATCACAACTGCGCAGTCTCCTCTAGTTTGCTCTGCATGACCAAAAGCTCTGTGATGAGAGAGGCAAACAAGCTCACGTATGTGCACTTATGTAGTGTAGATGTGAAGTGCACTTGAGCTCGAACAGGCGGAATCTGTCAGGAGTCATTTATGTTCCGATAGACCAGGGAACATATCGTGGAGTAATTCTCCTTCTTTAAAATATATTTTGCTTTATGACACAAAAGCTGCTTTAAAGGACACCGTTCTTCATACCAGGACAGAAATGCATTTTTGATCGACAAAACT
Organism: Tor tambroides; assembly: GCA_021397915.2. Lineage (NCBI taxonomy): Eukaryota > Metazoa > Chordata > Actinopteri > Cypriniformes > Cyprinidae > Tor > Tor tambroides. Next base: position 72,938 of record JAFVLL020031720.1, read on the forward strand.
ATAAATCTTTCTAAAAACAGTTGATGATGAAAGGTAGCCTGACCTGAAAATAATCCTTGAGGATTTGTGTGGAAAAGTCACACAAAATATATTATCTAGCTGATTTATTTGAACAAAGTAAATGTGTGAGCCATGAAATAGAAGCAAAACTGCAGACTGACAGCAGATTATTTATTGTCTTTGTAGTTTTTTTCTAAATACCTTATGCAAAGTATATGTTAAGAATATATTCAAATGTAAGTAAAGTATAATACTTTAATATGCATGAAAGTAAGTATTAATAGAAATAGAAGTACAAAATGTTACAATGTGACAAACAAACATTTAAATATGATAATAAGATGACATAAACGTAAACATTTTCTGAGTCTTACTGGTGTTATGTACTGAAATATCTACAGTAAATTACTGATACTGATATTTCTTGTCTTGTCTTGTGGCTTTCAAAACTTTTGAAACAAATGGCTTATAAACCTTGACGTTAAAGCTGCTGATTTTCGAACAAATATTATTTGAATTTGTTTTAGAAGAAAATATTATTTCAGTTTTTCTACTTTAAAATTTCATGTTTAATTCATGTTACTTACCATTTGTGACCATGGACCACAAAAACCAGTCATAAGGGTCCATTTTTTGAAATTGAGATTTATACATCATCTGAAGGCTGAATAAATAAGCTTTCCATTGATGTGTGGTTTGTTAGGATAGGACAATATTTGGCAGATATACCACTATTTGAAAATCTGGAATCTGAGGGTGCAAAAAAATGAAGTTCTTAGCAATGCATTACTAATCAGAAATTAAGTTTTGATATATTTACAGTGGGAACATGATCTTTACTTAATATCCAAATGATTTTTGGCATAAAAGAAAATCGATCATTTTGACCCATACAATATATTTTTGGCTATTGCTGCAAATATACTCATCCATCCATCCATCCTACAGTTGTAATTAAAGGGTTTGTTCACCCAAAAATGAAAATAAGCCTGTGTTTTACTCACCCTCAAAGCATCCTAAGTGTATATGACTTTCTTCTTTCAGATGAATCCAATTGGAGTTATATTAAAAATTCTCCTGGACCCTCCAAGCCTTACAAGTGGTAAGCGGGTGCTTTTTGTCAACAGTCTACAAGACGTGAAATAAAGTGCGCACATCTGTAATAAAACGTGCTTCACACGGCTCCGGGGGGTGAATAAAGGCCTCCTGTAGCGAATCCATGCGTTTTTTGTATGATAATAAATACTTAATAAACATGTAATAAACACTTTTTTCTCACTTCCGCTGACTGTGGTACGTGGAAGTGTCCAGGCGTTTGACGTAGGACGTCGGCGTTGCGTGATTAGTAACGAATGTGGAGTGAGAACAAAACAAAACGCCGGTCATTAATTAAAAGCACAAAACGAGGATTTGTAAAGAAAATTGTTGGAGGATTTCGATATAAGCCAAGAGGAGACTGGTTTTCCTTTGCTAAAGTAAGGAACGGCTTGCATGTACGACAGTCATTTTTGGGTGGACTAACCCTTTAACGGCTTTAGTCAAATAGATAAAAATATATTGTTTTTAAAAATCTGCACAAAACTTAGCAGAATTTAAAACTTTCTGTTATCATTAACCTGTATACAAACAAGTTTTACATACATGTAGTGCAAAAAGGCAACAAAATCCTTCATTTTATGTAATACTACAGCTATAAATGCAAGAAAAAATGTCTTGGGTAGACTATTTATATAATAAACCCACCAGTTAAATATAATAACAATAGTTTGCTTATTTAGACTGTTGTCTGTCGTCTTGTCTCCAGAGCATTGCATGATATTTATTGTATTATTTTTGTTACCTCCAGAGGATTGCACAATATTTGCGTGATTCTAATAAACTCAGTCTTGCTGGCATGATGATTGGCGGTGTGCAGTTTGTCAGGCATTAACATGGCAGGATGTATACAGGCGGGATGCACTTGCCTTTTTATTTGTAATGATGTTGACTGCGTTTAGATTACTTTGAACATTCAGGGTCTCGGCTGAATTTACTGCTCCAGACGCTGGTTCGTCTCAGACCGCGCAGCATAGAGTCTGTGCTCTCACAGATGTTAGGCTTGGGTGAGTGTGAGTCAGGTCTCCAGGGAGGCTGAAGCTATTTCAGGCAGTGGACTGGAGCTAAACTGCCTGCTGCTTACATGGAAATGAAACTCACCTGGGTTATTATTATGCATGCGAGCATGGAGGACGGACAGTCAGGCGGGTGTTTCGCGAGGGTTAAATAGAGCTTTTGATCATCGGCTGTAGCAGAGGGAGACCTCTCAGCTTCATTTGGCCATTTCAGTGTTTTCTCAGGCATTTAAAAGTGAGTTTTGCTCCGCATTAGCCAGTGGGAGTATCCTGTGTTTTAAACAGCCAGCCGGTTGCTCTTACACAAGACTTAATGAGAGTCTCCAATTAAGCACATGTTGACATCGCTTCAAAGAGTCAGGCAACCTGCTCAGTGCTTTTCAGTGCTTTCAATGCTTTTCAGCCATTTTTTGAGATTACATTTTTAGACCCACTGCCTATTTGCTGACCGCCTGATGCATATTGCGCACAAAACAAAAAAAAAAAAACATTTGTCAGGTTACTGGCATCAAATCTTTAAAATATATTCTTTTCTGAGATATTCTCGATTTGTAATTAGCAAGTAAACTTAGATTTTCATGAGCAGAGTAAATTCCATCTTGTTTATTTGTCTCTGTTTTTTTTTCTTGTGCAACCAATTGGGAGACTGATGAATCATTTTTTCTATTATTGTGCTATAATCTGTTTCAACCCACCAACACATAAAAACAACACATAACAACTGAACTGTGGTTGGTGGTTTAACAGGGCAATCATATCGTCTCTTGCTGTCTAAGTGCACTGAAAAAAAAAAAAAGTTGGGCAAACTTAAAAGTTTAAGGCAACAAGCTTCAGCAGATTTTTGAGTTTTCTCAACTTCTTAGAGTGGCAAGGTTTTGCAAAAAAAATATACTACTGTTCTCAGTTCAGTAAGAGGCTTCTGAAGGAGTCTCTTGCGCTCACCAGTTTTGCGTTTATTTGATCAAAAAGCAGTAAAAAAATTGTTGTTTTCTATGTGATTATATTTTAAAATGTAATCTATTCCTGTGATCAAAGCTGAATTTTCAGCATCATTACATCAGTCTTCAGTGTCACATGATCCTTCAGAAATCATTCTAATATGCTGATTTGCTACTCAAAAAAAATCTGATTATTATCAATGTTGTGCTGCTTAATATTTTTATTGAAACTGGATTTTTTTCAGGATTCTTTGATGAATAGAACATTCAAAAGAACAGCATTTATTTGAAATATTGATCTTTTGTAACATAAATGTCTTTTCTGTTTCACTTTTGATCAGTTTAATGCATCTAAGCTTAATGAAAATGTCTTTCAAAAAAAAAGAAAGAAAAGAAAAGAAAAGAAATTAAAAGAAAAAAAAAATACTAACTCCAAAATTTTGAACATAGGTTTTTTTTTTTTTTACATGAGTTTGTGTTTTTTCTTTGTAATTGAAAGTTTCATCAAGATATGCTTTCAGACGAAGTGCCTTCAATTGCCATGTCTGATTACAGTACTCAGTACTAGGTTTAAGACAAGGATGGAAAAGATTCTGTATGTAGCTATTGTTGTTATGGTGGGTCAGGAGATCTTAAAGTCCAAGATGGTCAAGTGTCTTGGTCAACCACCTAAACCAGCTTGGATCAGCTGTAAACCACCTATATATCTATAACCAGTATATTGACTGGAGCAAAGTCATAACATCAACTAAAGGAGGTTATCAGAGATACCTATAGCAATGCATGTTTTGCAAAAAATTTACATGTGAACTCACCAACACATCCTCACATGATCAGCGACAGTGAGAGGAAGTCAACCCTGATATGTAAACATGTCATTAGCGTTGTGTGGCTCGCTCTGCTGGCGGTCAGACCGGACAGCACAAAGCTGTGTGTTTGTGTGTGTGTGTGTGTGATGCAGCTGTCTTTTAATGGAAGCTGACAGATGTAGAAAATTGATCTCAGTCTGGCGGGAAAGTCTTGACCCACACAAGCTCCTTGTGAAGTGGACATGTGTGACTTACGGTGTGTGTGTGTGTGTGTGTGTACATCTACAGGAGCTAGGCATGTTGACTGTGTAATAAACGTGAATGACCTTAAAAACACTTAGTAAACATTAGTCAATCATATGAGCAGGCCTGAATATTTTCCTGTTTTCTGTTTATTCTGTACTTTCAAACATACACTCACACACTTATTCTGACTTTAACATTTCTGGCTTCTCTATCAGTTTTCAAGCTGAAGATATTCAAGTATAATTCAAAGATTATTCTGAGTATGAAAAGGATAGGAGGAGATAAAAGCAGTGTAAGGATAAAAGTACAGTACTTAAAATAGCATGCAAGATTTGAGGTGTGTGTGTGTGTGTGTGTGTGTGTGTGTGTGTGTGTGTGTGTTTTCTCTTTAAAAGAGGGTCCTTGTCTGCTTTTAGAGGTATATGGTACACACACCACTGCCCACTGTGGACTGGCACTGCGGTGGAGCAATTAAGAGCACTGTAATGACTGTTAACGAGGCTTAACGAAGGCCAGGGTTTTGGGCCCCTGCTGCAGAGCTTGTTAAAACAGGCCTGTGTGGGCAGTCAAGCAGTCAGCTAATGAGCAAACACAATAATCAGTTAGTCAATCCAACAAAAAGTACACTGAAGAGATGAACAAAGATGAGAGAATGAATCCACCTGAATGTGTGAGACAAACTCCAGAATGGTGGATGAGCGAAATGTTTATTTTAAACCATTCTTGTTGTAGTTGTTGATTATACTACTCATTTTTTTTTTCCAGGTCTGTAAAGTATTAATAAAAAAATTAATTATTGGCTTACACTTTATTTTGATAGTCCACTTTAGACATTCTATTAACTATAAGTAACTTTGCAACTACACGTCAACTAATTCTCATTAATTTGCAACTACATGTCTACTAACTCTCAGAGTAGACTGTTAGGGTAGGTTTAGGGTTAGTAGAATAAGTTGACATATACTTGCAAAGTTTCTCATAGTCAGTATGTTGTTTGTTGTGGACCCACCAAAATAAAGTGTTAGCAGATATTAAGCAGACAGTCTACTAATACTCTAATGACCGCTAGTTGACATGTAGTTTCAAAGTTACTTACTGTTAGTAGAATGTCTAAAGTGGACTATCAAAATAAAGTGTTACCAATAATTGAATTGTTTACTCAATATTTGTGTATTTAGTTATTAGAATATCATGTATTAAAGGTGTGTTCATTACCATTACCATATTTACGTGATTCTGACTTGTAAATAGCGTTCTAGTCCTTGTAGAGCTCATAATTACAACCTGTAAATTTTCTAGTAACAATGCAAGAATGATAAATGACATACGATACAGTTTAATGTCTAATGCCCCAATAAGAAATAAATGTTATAAGTTTATTAATCTGGTATTTGCATTATGACTATTAATTTTTGTATTGTGATATTGTCAAAATAAAAATCCTACACTTATTGGCTTAACAGAAAAACTTACTGGCTGATGCTGATAATAAAATGATAATAAAATAAAAGTTTTTTAATAAATGTTGGATTGTTTGTTTGACAATGGTGAGAAAACCAGAACCTTCCCCATCTTCAATGGCCTTGGCTTTACTATTATAGATAGATAGATAGATAGATAGATAGATAGATAGATAGATAGATAGATAGATAGATAGATAGATAGCAGAGCTGTAAAACATGAAAGTGAAGCAGCATTAGAAGCCGGTTTGATGTAAGTAAAATTGTGTAGGGGGTTGTAGGAGACTAAGAAAGCACAATGCCACTCACATTTACCCGTGGCAAAAAATAAATGGAGGAGGATCAAAGTCAAAGGATTCAACAACAGCTAGTCTGAGTTCATAAGAAGAGCGAGAGGGCTGAAGCTCAGTTGAAGAGTAGTTTTCTCTGATAGAGAATGCTCAGATTTTACAGTTTGGGTTAATGTGTGTCGAAGGCTTAATGGTTGAAGTCTGGAAAGGGTAAAGAGGTTTATAACCAGTTCAAATCAACAAGAAAACGTGGTCAGAGCAGATTTAGCTTCTTCTGCATGAGACGGAAGGTTTTATTGCGTACCCAAATTTAAACCTGAGATCTTCTGTGTGTATGTAATAGTTTTAGTGTTTGTGTTCTTGTTTAGCTGTTCAAAAGGTCATGGATTTGTTTAAGTATATGTCTAGAGCCAAGAAAGGTCGTGCACTAGTAGCCCAAGGCACAAACACACACACACACACTGACACAAAGACACATAATCAATATAATACAGGAGGAAGCTTCCGTTACAAAAGGTGCATTTGATTTTTTTTTATTTTGTGTGTTATTTCCCCATCACAAGCACCCTTCCTCTATCATAACACAACCTATCTAACATAACACCCTCACCCAATAACTGCCTGCTGCTCTTGTGACCAACCGCTTTCCCTCAGTGCACATGCTTGAGATAAGAGCAGAGGATGATGGCACATGTGTGTAAAGCACACACACATACACACACACACAGGACAGGACATGTCGCTTCCGCTGACAGAACACACCTGCTGTTTGGCCTGTGAGTCATACAGGAACAAGAAATTATGGAACAGGTCTCCCCTGTCCCATCTGCCTCTCTGGAGGACTGCTGTGTGGATCAAAATTGCATTAACACCTCTACTTACTGTCCCTCTCCCTCCTCCTGTGTTCACAATAGCTTGTGACCAAACTGCTCTTACTATGTTATGCTTGTTAATATTGTAGCTATGCTTACTGTGGTTGGTTTTGCAGTACTGTAAGCACAATGTCACTTTATGATGCCAGCGAGTTGACTTTGACATTGACATTGTGAAAGAGTGCACTTTTCAGGAGCAAAATCAGCAGTTTTTAACATCATCATCTCATTGTTGATTAGACTTCCATAAGACATTTTTCATAAAATTGAAGAAATGCAAGTTTGCTAAATTAAACTTGCATCATGATGAAGTCACAATGGAGTAATATACAACTGTTTGAAATGTTTTTCATTGCATAGTGTGCCGTTCAATGCTATATATAAAAAATAATATATAGTGTAAACGATAACACTTTAGTTTGGAGACCAATTCTTTCTAATAACTAGTTGCTTATTAGCATGCATATTACTAGCATATTGGCTGTTTATTAGTACTTACAAATCACATATTAATGCCTTTTTCTGCACGACCATATTTTAGATACCTTAATCCTAAACTGAACAACCTTAGTAACTATTAATAAGCAGCAAATTAGGAGTTTATTGAGGTAAGAGTCATAGTTAATAGTTAGTTAATAGTGAGAATTGGACCCCAAACTAAAGTGTGACTCTGTACTAATGCAATTAAAACCATGCAATAAACCATGTTTCCCATGATTTCACTTAAACTGCTGGATTCATATGGACTGTGTTTTCTGTGTTTTGTACATTTACATTTAGTCATTTAGCAGACGCTTTTATCCAAAACAACTTACAAATGAGGACAATACAAGCAATCAAAACCAACAAAAGAGCAATAATATGTAAGTGCTGTGATAAGTCTCAGTTAGTCTAACACAGTAAACATAGCAAGTTTTTTTTTTTTTTTAATAAATAAAAAGAAAGTAGAATAGAAAGAGAATAAAGAATGCTAGTGTTAGAAGGTCTTTTTTTTTAAATAAACAGAAAACAAGTAGCTGGAATATAAATAGAATAGAGAGTGCAAGTTTTAGATGGTCAAGTTTTTTTTATTAAATAAATAAAAATAAAACAAGTTCATTAAATAGAAATAGAATAGAGAGTGTTAGAGTTAGAGGGTCAAATAAATATGGAAGAGATGTGTTTTTAGCCGTTTCTTGAAGATGGCTAAGGACTCAGCTGCTCGGATTGAGTTGGGCATGTCATACCACCAGCAGGGAACAGTTAAAGGTGTCATAGGTGATTGTCTTCAGAAACATTTTTTGTTATTCTGGTTGAAAGTCTCTTCACATCCTGATAGCAATCATTAAGTTAAGTGGTCTAAATGTATTTATCTGTATTTATATATTCTGTGGAAGGTGTAGGACCAAGAAATGTTCGTCTAATCAAAACCCTCGGTCCGAGCGTTTTAATTGTCTTTTCTACCTGTCTGTCAACGTATGTATTCGCGTACCTCTGCGCACCCTGTTCGCGCAGACACGATTCGTCATCAGCGCGTTCACGCATGCTGTGCAGACACAGCGAGAATGGCAGACAAACATCAACAACCCGATCTTCCTTCCTGGTATTGTAGTACTTTTACTAGCTATAAAGTTTTCTGACCGGTGAATGACACATGATGTAGCTCAGCGGTTCCCAATTCCAGTCCTCGTGCCCCCCGTTTTGCATATTTTGCTTAGTCTCCTTTAGTTAACACACCTGAATCAGATAACCAGCTCATTAGAAGAGAGCTACGTGCATGAACTGTGTTCCAATTGACATGCTCCCTACACAGTGTTCATTGCTCCCTACTCCCTGAGCAGGGAAAATCCGTCGGAAATTTATTTCACACAGTGAAAATGTGTGTCTTTACACACAGACGAAACTTACTAGAGAAGTGTGACATAATATACCTCTGTAAATAAATACAATTTAAATTCACATCTTGCACACTTTATTGCCCTTTGTATGGAACATATACGCTCGCTTTGAACTGGAATCATGGCGGAATATCTGGTAATGTCCACTTCGCAGGGCACTTATGACTTACGGTCAAATAGAACAAAAGTCAGACGTGATAAGATATATGAAATGTGCACAGCGGGGAGAGCGTGAGGACTGTTATTGGAAACCGTTGATGTAGTAATTTAATGTTGTCTCTGGTATTCTGCTCTCTGTGTTCAGGGGGCGTGGCTTTGGACGGCGATTGCAGGGAGGGTGGGACGTTCGCTTTCAGTGCTATCAGGCTAAAGTTAGCATTTTCCGAGATGTCCCACTACACCTTTAATGAAAAAGTCTGTGAAAGGGATTTTGTGCCTCTTCTGAAGACCACATAAGTCTGAAAGTAGTGAATTTAGGTAAAGGGGTGCAGAGCCAGTGGTTGTTTTTTAGGCAGACATCAACGCCTTGTACTGTTCTGAATGGAGGGATAGAAATCTCTCAGGTTACATTAAAATATCTTGATCTGTGTTTTAATAATGAACATCTCATGGGTTTGAAATGACATGAGGGTGAATGAATGGTGACAGAAAGTTTTTTGCGTGAACTATCGCTTTAACAAGATATAAACACAGCAGCTTACATTTTCTAGACCTGTCAGTTTGACCATCTCTGAAGAGTTGAGATCAATAATTCAATCTTCAGGTCTTTCACATCTCTGAAACTGACCAACAACAAACACACACATGCATATAGCAGATCACTTTAGTTCTGAATTCAACACACACACACACACACACACACACACACACACAATGGCCTGACACATATTCCTTTTATGTGTCAGATCCAGGTAAACAAAGTGCACACACTTGCATACACAACATAAAATATTTAACGTGAGATGCTGTGGATTTTCAAAGGATAGCGAAACCGATATCCAGACCCGCTTGAGAAATGCCGCTCTTTTTCCTCGCCAGCTTTCAACATGTATCTTCAGTTTTATGTTTTTTTTCTTTCTGAGGTTTGAGGATATCAGCTGGAGTTATTGTGTCTCAGCTGTTAAAGTGTGCGATTGATTTTCTCAGGAAGATGTGTTTTCTTATATTGAGATTTCCGTTCATCTTAGATTTCTGAAAAGCGGCACTAGAAAAAAGCCTATGTGTCTTCAGATGCTGCTGTGCTAAAGTGTTTCTTTGAACACAGAAAAATGAGCAATCGATGCGATGAAAGATCAACATTCAGTGTGTCTGCGTGTGTGTACAATATATTTCACTCCTTGAACATTCTGTCATGTGATATGTCTGTGAACATAAGTATGCATGTGTAAGTGTGTAATTGCTCTTTTCATGTTGTCATGCTGTCGGCTCTAATAATCCCTGTGCTTTCACTGCTATTCAGACAGAGAGTAATTGTAATCATTAATAAGTTCATTACATGGGGTCACTTCTGCAGACCACATTGTCTTTTTCCTCTTATAAAATAAGCCTGCTCTTTAAATGATACACATACACACACTTGCATCAGCTGAGCGCTGCATCCCTTCTCCTGGCAGATTCTTCTTATCTATGTTCACAACTGGCTTCTTTCCTCAAATCTCCTGTCTTTCTATCCGTACTTCTGATGTTGTTGCTGCATACTTTGCTTATAATTAGAGGTGCTTGGCAAAGCTCTTTTCTGAACCTCTAACTCTTAAGTACTAAGCTTGCCAAAGAGACGAGTGGTATTAGTGATCTGATTTAACATATTTAGTTTGGCAGATAATAAAACGGGTGAAAAAATGCCATAGAATTACACTCTGCTGCAGCCAAATCTGGAGATCAGAAACTTGCGGGTGGGTAGCCACCTAGCAACCATTCAGAATTCCCTAAGGTCTGCATAACAATTCACTATAAAATACTCTGAAGACCTCAGCAACTGCATAGAAACCACGCATAACATCCTCGCATCCTTAGCAACTGCATAGCAACGCCCAAGCAACTAGCCACATGATCCCAGCATCGTCAAGAACTGCATAGTCTTGAAAACCACCCATAACATCTTAGCATCTTTAGTAACTGCATGGAAATGCCCTGGCAACCACATGCAACATATTAGCATCCTTAGCAGCTGCATAGCAACACCCTGGCAACCACCCCTCAATATCCTACCATCCTTAGAAAATGCGTAGAAACGCCTTGAGAGCCACCCACAGTATCTTAGCATCCTTAGAAACTGCATAGCGAAATCCTGACAACTATCCTTAAAAACTGCATAGCAGTGCCCTGGCAACCACTCCAAACATCCTAGCATCTTTTGAAAATGCAGAGCAATACCCAGGCAACCACCCACAACATCCCAAAATCCTTAGGACATGCAAAGCAATGTTCACACAACAACATTATTCTTGATATCTGAAAAACTGTATAGCAATTCCTTGGCAACCACCAAAACATCCTAGCTCTTTAGCAGCTGAATAGCAACGCCTTGGCAACCACCTACAGAGAAAAAATAATAATAATTTCAATGCCTTGACCCACAACATCCTAAAATCCTTAGGATATGCAAAGCAATGTTACGGCATCCACCCACAACATCCTAGCATCCTTAGGCAGCTGCATAGCAACACCCTAGCAACCGCCCACAACATCCCAAAATCCTTAGGACATGCAATGTTCACACAACCACCCAAAATATCTTAGCAACATCCTAACAACCATCCTTAGAAACCACATAGCAACACCCTAGCAACCACCCACAACATCCTAAAATCCTTAGAAAATGCAAAGCAATGTTCGTGCAACCACCCACAATTTCCTACCATCCTTAGAAACCAAATCATAACACCCTGGCAACCATCCACAAAATCTTACCATCCTTAGAAACCACATAGCAACACCTTGACAACTATCCACCCATACTTAATGCATAACAATGCAACCACTCACAGTATCTTAGCAATATACTAACAACCATCCTTAGAAACCACACAGCAATGCCTTGACAACTGCCCACAACATCCTAGCATCCTTAGCAACTGCATAGATAGCAATGGCCTGTATTTTGTAAGATTGCATTCATAATACTGGTATAATTACTCTCAGTGCTCTTCATAATCAGTCATATTCACACTATAAAACTCTCTCAGTAAGTGTTTGTCATTATGTAAGTGTGTATAAGAAGGGTGCTAGTTCATACTGTTCCACAGCAAGTTTCTAAACTTTAAAACTTTTTAAGTTTGTGTGTGTGATAATGAGTGTGAGAGCTGGGGAGGTGAGATAAATGCTGTTGGTAATGCTGCGTGATGTCATTCAGCTCCATGCCTTGGGCAGTTAGGAAGAGAATGTGAAAAAATATTATCATTACCATTTCATTGCAAATTGTTTGAGCACGTATACTGCAACAGGCCCTGTGGAGAATATGACTGCGTTGAACGGAATTAACGCTGAAGAAACTCTGCACCGAGTGAGGAGACGGAGCATGTTGTACGTCTTTAGTTGTGCACCTGTAAGTTGTGTTACGCTTTACTCCACGTTCAGCAGATTTAGCTGGTTATCTGTACTTCACTAGAGTGTGAACAGTAAAATCAATATTTCACCCATCTTTCCGTCAGCTTAAGATGATAGAGGCACTTTAGTCTTCAAGCACACTCAGCGCACACACACACACACACACACTCACGCCAGCGATTGAAGTGTAGCAGGTAAATGGATTACACACTGTGTCTCTAGACTGGACTTTAATGAATGATGAATATTATCGCTCTCCAGTTCTGTTCATCATGCTCTCTCTTTGTCTTCTCCTCAGATAAACACTGTTGCTGTTGTCGGAAAAGTGACTCAGGTATTCAGAGGAGAACAACACATTAAATCAAAACTGTGCTAGATCTGTCTGTCACATACTGCCTAAACTGTTCCGTAATTACCCAGAGTGCTTTGCAGGACGATACAGTTTGAAGATAAGGGTATGTTTCAGTCAGCTCAGTAGTAAGTTCACTATCCGAGGAGTCAGACATTTTAAACCTGTCTCGTTATCAGAATCATCACTGTGCACTGAGGCGTTCACTCCTTAGAAATTCCCAGAATGCACCTGAGCCAAGGCGGCTGATCGCCATAATTCTTCTTTTTCCATTATAGTATAATTTCTTAAATCATTAGATGACGAATGCAAGTGTAAATATATTGAAACGCCTTATTTTCTGTCTGTAAAAGACATTTATGTAATTTTAAGTATTATATTTTAATCAACAATAATTGTTATATTTAATGAATTTATATTTATATTATAAAAACAGTGCAGGAATAATCACAGGATAAGTTCAAGTATAAAATATGACAAAACCTTATTTTCTGATATGTAAAATATATTTAATTTAACAATATTTACAATAATTGTTATATTATACACTTATATTTATATTATAAAACAGTCCTGCAAGTTTAATCAGAGGATGAGTGCAAGTGTAAATATATGACAAGGTCTTATTTTTTGTCTTTAAAAGAAATGTATGTCATTTTAAATATTATATTTGAATTTAATACAATAATTGTTATTTTTATAGTTATAAAACAATCCTGCAAGCTTAATCATGGGATAAGTGAAAGTGTAAGTATATTACAAAGCCTTATTTTCTGTGTTCAGAATAAATTTATATAATTTTTAAAATATTATAATATTATATATATAATATGAGAGCCATATTTCTATCTTTAATATAATAAATAATTATTTACATAATTTTAAATGTTATATTTTGATTACTTAACAAGTGCAATCATTTTTATTTTAATACATTTATACATATAAAATAATCCTGTAACTATATTTAGAGGATGAGTGCAAGTGTAAATATGTTGAGGCCTTAAGTTCTGTCTTTAAAATATATTTTTATCATTTTAAATATTTGAATGAACAATGTTACAACAATTTTCATATATTTCTACTTATAAAACAATCCTGCAAATATAGTAATTTGAGTTATCAGATGCTGATTAAAAATACTAGCATTTAAATGTTTATTTATTCAATTTTATTTTGACTGCATTTGTTTAATTTGTAAATGCCTGACAAGCGCACATTTCACAATTCTGTTGTATTTTAAATGTTATACAGCAGTTTTGATATACAGAACCAGTTACTTTAATGACCTGATGATGTATGACCCCATAATTAATTATGCCAAATTGAGTCATCAGTGTCTCAATGTTTTAGTGGATCAAGGCTGTTGCTGGTGCCTGAATTTATGTCCACAGTGTACTGACTGATGAAGTAGAGATCTAGGGAGTGGACTGAGACACAACACCAGAGTAGTGAGTCAGCAACAACATAACGGAAATCACTATTATTAAACCATCATGCTTATCGAACTGGTTTACAGACACATTAAAGTGTGATACAGGACCGGTGATGTGCTTTTAGGCTGAAGGAGGAAGAAAATGTAATTGCTCGGTTTATGTGGCGGTAAAATACTCATAAATTTTAGCACACACACATAAACTGGGGGCGTTTGTGAAGGTATGTGTTTGCTGCTGAATTTGAGATGAATCCATTCTCACTATGCTGTAAAGCAGCAGTGCAGCACCTGTCATATGACGCCAGGGAAAGCACAGCGCTTAGCGGGAGCCATCTGTTTCACACGCACAACACTCTCTCACATCCAGACCCACCAGTTCACACATACACAACACAACGCAGAGCAAATCCTCGCTCCATGAGAGGTGACCCCATTACACCAGACACTTTTGAGGAGTTTGAACATTTGTTCGTGGATCAGTGGAGAGAAAATTGATCTTTTCACCCACAGTACCCTGTAAAATATGATTTTTTTCGAAGTTGTAATCAGTATGTTTTTCCAGAAAATACTGTTTCAGTTTCTCTAGTTCAGAACGTCACCTTTAAATCACTGTTACTTGCAGATTATTGGTAATTAATTGTGATTTTTGGATGAAAATTGTGTCTACACCAGATAGTTTTTAGTGTACAGTGGCCCTAAAAAGTATTTAAATGATTGAATGTCAATGGACAACATTTGGAAAATAGATTGCTTGAGGTGTTAGATATGAGCAATATCACACTCGAAGCCGTGCGATATGGCTGTATATCGGCGTGGCTGTGATTCGACCGTAGGCACAAGGCCGCAGGCCGAGTTGTTCATGAGTCCCTTGTTGTTTGTCCTGAACAGTTAAACGGTCAAATCCTTCAGGTCATCCTTCATTAAAGGTGCACTAAGCGATTTTTGCCAAACGATGTTGATATTTGAAAGCACCAAAACAAACACGCCCATACCCCAACAGGACCTCGCCCTTATTTTGATATCTCCGCCCCACACGTACGTACACATGATCGCAGAAACAAGCGAAGGTGACACACAAGCATATTCAAACAAAAGCCAACACAGATAAGTTGTGTGAAACTGCTGGAACCGCTGGATACCTGCTCCGATATTTAGTCTTTTTTATCTTCCAGTTCTCTCTATCTATAGTCGATCTGCTAATATCTATCTGTGAACTCAAATTGAGCGCTCTCTTCTCTCTATCATTACAAGACATGCCCCTTACTGCTAACTGGCTACAAGTGTGTTTTGGGACTCGGTCCGACACTGCGGTCAAAAGCGTTTTTAAAAAATTGCTTAGTGCACCTTTAAGAGCCGGGGGTGAAAACTTTTTGAATTTGAAGATCAGTGTAAATTGAACTTATTTTGTCTTCTGGGAAACATGTAAGTATCTTCTGTACCCTCTGAAGGGCAGTACTAAATGAAAAAATATGATGTTTAGGCAAAATAAGAAAAACGTACACATCTCCATTCTGTTCAAAGGTTTTCACCCCCCGGCTCTTAATGCATTGTTTTTCCTTCTGGAGAGTAAATGAGCGTTTGAAACTTCTGTAATAGTTGCATATGAGTCCCTCAGTTGTCCTCAGTGTGAAAAGATGGATCTCAAAGTCATATAGTCATTGTTGGAAAGGGTTCAAATACACAAAATTGCTGGAAATCCAAAGAATTTGTGGGACCTGAAGGATTTTTCTGAAGAGCAGCAGGCAGTTTAACTGTTCAGGACAAACAAGGGACTCATGAACAACTATCACTAAACAAAAACACAGCTGTGGATCATTCAGGTAACAACACAGTGTTAAGAATCAAGTGTATGTAAACTTTTGAACGGGGTCATTTTTATAAATTCAACTATTATTTTCTCTTGTGGACTATGTAAACATCTTTTATGTGAAATATCTTATTCGGGTCAGTACTAAATAAACAATAATATGCATTTTGTATGATCCCTCTTATTTTGGTAAAACAATTAACATTTTGCAGATACTGCAAGGTTTATGTAAATTTTGACTTCAGCTGTAGATGATTTTTAGGTTTTAAACTATATATCTCCTACACTGTCAAAAATTATTTTTCTAAGTTGTAATTAAAACATCAAGATCAATTGAATTGAAATAAAATCACTGAAGTAGGTTTTACAAATATATATATATATACATATATATATATTAGTCTTTTTAGTCCAAAAATTCACGTTCATTGTGTTACTTGCTGCGTCTTTGTAATTATTTGTGAAGTTTATTGGAAAAGTAAAGCCTACAGCTTTTTTCAGTATACAAATAGAGCAGTCATATTAATACAGTTGTTGGTTTATTATTTGCTTGTAGTTTTATAATTGGTCCTTTTGGTTATGAAGTTACATTATGTATCAGGGTTGCATGAAGAATCGTGTTTTAATCGTGATCACGATTTCTGCTTCTCTCGAATTATTAAGCAAAATCATCTGTGATATTTGCCTGCTGGTTGTTTATGGTTATTTCACAAGATTTCAAGAGTTTAAGTCCTATAATCTGAGCTTTTTTATTCATAAATTAATACATTTTTGGCTCAGTGCTTTAACTAATATATCCAACCTGGCAACCATGTGCATGAAAAAAAAAGTGATTTCGGTTCAGATTTTCTGCTCAAATAAAGTTGTAGTACAGCCAGTCTGTTTTCTTTTTACATGGTCATTTGAGAAAACTATGTAAGTAGATGTTCCCTTGCAATTATTCTGTATGAAATTTTGAAATGTAAAAAAAATAAATAAATTAAATTAAATTTAAAAATTTAAAACAAATGCTTAAATTATTGATTGGCACAATTAAATATAATTATATTATATTTTACATTTCCATTAAATGCCATCAGCGACCCCAGAGTAAATCTCTCACAATAAACAATTCATGCGTGTATTATCTTCTTTTTTTTTCATTCTTTTCCAGGTAGATCAATCCACATCCTAAGCACCAGAAAAGACGACAAGAGAAACAAACATGCTGGCTAACCTGCTCACCGTCCTCCAAAACTTCACAGAGAGGTATGTTCATGATAAATGTTTTTTTAATGTTCAAGATGATTATGTTAAGATATATAAAATGTGCCTGAGCTGTATTCTCACACTGGAATAATCCTTTTAATGAGTGTTTTTAATTGTTTCTGTGTAACATCACTCGCTTTTTGCCTCTTAATCTTTTCATCCATGTTTATTAGACCACGATAAGATGCCTGCTCTTTAAAAACCTGCAAGAAAGGTGGATTATATTCCTCTTTGTGCCATTAGGAAATGAAGGTGGCAGCCAGGCGAGAGTCTACAGAGGATTAGTGTCTTTGAGTCACTGTTATAATCGAGTGAATAATCTTCTTCCCTAGTGTTCCCGCAAACATGCTCTCATTCACCCAGTGTAGATATTAGTGTATTTTAATGCCTGCTAAAAGGCTTTGGCTGTAAATAGCCATTTCTGCGCTAGATTAATCTCAGCTATCTGTTTCTGGGTTCTGTGCTGTTTATTACTTTATCCGGTTTTTGGATGATTGAGTGAGCTTACACTGATTTAAATTGGCAAATTTAATCGCATAAAACCCTCAACGGATCCGTCTGCTTCTTGTCTGCTTTAAAAACCACTGAAGTAACAAGCTACATTAAGAAATGTGTGACAAATTTAGATTAACTCTCGTGTTTGGAGTCTGATAGACCCCAATAGCCATTTAATAGCTCAAAGTGTCAGGTTGATGTCTTTATGACTTTTCCAAATCTTTAGGAACTTATTATGTTTTAAAAAATCATAATTATATCCATGAAACAATCTCTGTCAAAATGTTACTTTCATTCTGTTTGGGATTTTAGAGACTCCAGATATTAAACATGAATAAATGCATTGAATTTTCACATGATTTTCCAATTATTGTGGACATACACCACTGCCAATTTTATATTTGGATTTATTTAAAGGGGTCATATTGCTAAAAAGAACATTATTTTGTTTAGTCTGTGTATTGCAATATGTTTATGCGGTTTAAGGTTCAAAAAACACATAATTTTCCACATACTGTACATTATTGTTGCTCCTCTATGCCCCACCTTTCTGAAACACACCAATTTTCACAAAGCTCGCTGTTCTGAGAAGCGAGGCGTGCTCTGATTGGCCAGCTATCCAGTGCGTTGTGATTGGCCAAATACCTCAAACGTGAGACGGAATGTTATGCCCCTCACCATATTGTGATGCTGTGTCCCGGCGCGATGATGGAAAAACCATAAAACCCATTACAAATGAGGCATTTGTTGCATCCAGTGGGGACATAATTACTGATTATAATGACTTATACTGTCTTTATAAACATTACCATGTCTGCATTTGTGATCGGAGAAATGACAAACAACAAGCACACTCTACACTGCTCAAAACTCGCATTTGAATCGTCAGTGACAAATTCTTTAAAGAAGAAAACATACTTACAGGCTGTGAGTCAGAAGCATCAGACTGTCCTTGCAAAGTTGGAATTGCGCCACTTTATAGAAACAGCCTTTGAGCACAGCTGGCAGGCTACTCCTAGGTTCAGGAAATAGTCCTCCGTAAAATGCACTCCACACACTCTAATATTTGGGTTGAACTGATCTGGAACAGTGTTGTAAATACAACTTAACCACTGATTTCTAGTTGTGTCCTCTTTTGGAAGTCCAAACAAAGTACCCAGCCAACACACACATGTGGGGCCCATAGGGGTTGCAACTGGGCCGATATCTGGGGCCCATCTGGGCTACCCAACTGGGACCCAGCTAATTTTGTCCTCAGTTTCCATGGTGGCCCAACATGGGTTAGCCCAGATGGGCTGATGATGGGCCCTTGATGGGCTCCGTATAGGGCCCATATGGGTTAACCAGGTAGCTCCCATTTGGTGCCTACATGAGTCTGCCTACATGGGTTAGTGATGGGACCCAGCTAGGTCTTATGTAGGTCTCTTATGGGCCACAACAGGTACATGGGCTAATATATTTGTCTGCTTGGGTTACCTTATTTTACAGTACACCCCTAAATACAAACATTACATTAAATCCATTAAAATGCTAAAGGTATTCAATAAACAGAAACCAGTAGTTCATGCTTTTAAGCAAAGTTTATTTGGAATAATTTAAACATGACTATTATAACTTGTACATTTACAACTTTATAAAACACAAGGATAAAAAAAAAAAAGCTCCTGAAAAACTTTTTCTTGTAAAAAACTTCATAACTTTTATTCTGCATGCTTTAAGCAAGGTTTTGTTGGAATAATTTGAACATGACCATTATAACTTGTGTATTTACAACTTTATAAAACATAAGCATCTTAAAAAAAAAAGTTAAAGTGAAGCTCCTGACAAACATTATTTGAAATAACTTGTATCGTTTGTATACGCATATCTGAAAACTCTAAAATACATTATTTCACAAACAAACCAACAGTGCAGCTCCTCACTCCTCTGTCCTCGCTCTCTCAACGGCCCTTTGAAAAGACAACAGTTAATCAACCACTGTGCCACTTTTTCACAGATGATTCTTGTCTTTTTAAAGATTGTATTTCCATTTAATAATCAAGAATATCTTAAGCACCTGTCTTGCTCTCTACTACGTGACCTCGCAGAACTGTTTCCTCCCGTCACCGATTAGCCACTTTGACACTGACTTTTCTGCCTCTTTTCTGGTAATTTGGTTAAAATAATTTTTTTCAAGCTTCCTGTAAAACACAAAAAGCATTAAAGTTAGATTAAATTCCATATTTAAGCCCTTGCAATAAATAAGCAGTCATCTCCATTTTTACATTTTTTCAGGATGTATAATAATGGTATTGGATATAATATTCTATCATAAATGATTTCTGTGTAAACAAGGGCACAGGGCAACATTTAAAGGCATAGTTCACACAAAAATTAAATTTGTCTCATTTAATCACAAATGTCAAAATCTGTCCATCTGAAATTTTCTTTTAAAAAATGATCATTTTTATCAAAATATTGATAATATTGATAATTATCATAATTATCAAAATTATCAGGCAATGTATAGGTCATTTTCATTGCCATTACAGTGAAATAACTGAACATAAACATAAGAGCCTGATAAAAATGATTTTAGAAGAAAATTTCAGACGGTTTTTGCATTTGATGTCTTCATTTGTTCTTAATTTATTATCACTTCACTTGTATTAGTGTACTTGTCTTTAAATAAAGTTTGAATGTTATTTATTATAAACTCTTGAGTTTGTGATCACTTCACCACAAATTAACAGTTACTTATCACTAAAATAAGCAGTACACCTGGTTCATATTCTCATAATTTAGGTATTGCTTGTCCAAATATGGACAATTGTTGCATACAATCAAACTGATTTGATTCACTGATTCCTGAAGAACAAACTCAACTCTACCGAATAACCTCTGTTTGCACATGAATGTTATAAATAATCCAACAGCAAGTATACATACCTTATACAACCTCAAGCAGTTTGAGCCCCCGAAACTCTCGCTTTCCATGCCTGCCAACAAAATTGAACTCTCTTGATAAGGGTGGTCCAAGAAGGCCATCATTCTTCTTGTAGCTTCATCCACAGTACTCCCTCCAATGTCTGCCACCAGAGCAACCTAATTTAAAACAAGATTATTATTATTGGGGAGACAACACAAAAAATTAACCCGAATAATTGCAATTACATTTCCCCCCAAATCTACTGTGTATCGAGTCTATACATACAAGTCTATTACTCCCAATTCCTATGGAACACTTCCATAATTCCTATGCAGTTACCTCTGTAACAGATGTTTTATACTTGTACTACAGTTGTGTTGCCTGTGCTACAAAAACATTCTCTATAGCAAAACAGCTACAGTACTGTGAAAATGTCTTAGGCCACCATTACATTTGTTGTTTTGGAAATGTTATAATGATTATCTCAGAGTTTTTATTAGAATACAACCAGAAAATACAGGAAATTTATAGGCAGTATTAAAAAACAGAAAGAAACAAAATGGTGGCCTAAGACTTCTGCACACAGTACTGTAACTTGGGTGCAAAAATGTTAACGTTCAGCCCTGTGATCCTGCTAAATGGTCATGTTAGAACATACCACTTATTTCTGGAAGGTGGGGTCTACCAATTTCTGCTCCACTGCATCAACATCCGAGACCGTCCGATTACTTCCTGTAAGAAAAATGCTTATTATTTGAAAAAATTAAAATTCTAATTTAGGCAAAAACATTTGTATAGTCATAACAATTTGTATGATTTGTAATAACACCCGAATGCAAACTGATGCAGATAAGGCAGAAACTCCTGTTTGCATGATAAATATTAAATATTGTTGTACTATTATTGTATTTTATGTATTGTTAAAGTACAACAGCCTTGTTTACTGTTCAAATCGAGATCTGTCCCAGGCTAACGTACCTTATTTACAATAGATTAGCTTACACTAGATTCTCTGCTGTTTTAGCCATTTGACATACTCATTGTAATCTTCCTTTTTCGTGGGCACACAGCCCGGTGCCAAACTCTGCAGTTTAAGTATGAGCTTTTTTAGTGCTTTTTTACTTTTAGAGGGCGTAGGGAACACCAATACAGCATTATCGTTTAGACATTGGCGCCAGAAATAAGAGGAAAAATATGGCGCGATCTGAGTATGATGTCTAAATTCTAACGAGACAAAAATCCAAACTATGTTTCGGTTAACATTATGGTTTGTAAACAATATAATTACATGCTCTACATTTTCAGTTTTAAAACTGTAATTCTTACCTTGGATACACTGACGGCAAACGTCTTCTCCCGAAAATTACAGCCAAGCAGTCAGTGGCGTCGGCGCGATTCAGTGTGTGCAGTGTGGGGGATGAGAATTGCTGAAAGATAATGAGGTGCCAAATTATGAAGAGCTTTGTATGTAAGAAGTAAAATTTTATAATGAACACGATAACGAACAGGAATCTTGCGATGGGGTGAGATCTGGAGAGAAAGTTTTCAGCACAATTAAAGTGGCTTTCATTTTTTTTTTTGGCTAAATGTCAGTGGAAAATTGGGTAGAATTGCATGAGTGTTGGAATCATAGACTGTAAAAAAAAAAGGAGGGCAATTTTTAGATTGATTAAATTATCCAAGTGTCAAAACAACAACAACAAAAATAATTTTAAAGACACATATATCCATGCACTATATATCCATGTAATCACCCTATATGGGATTAATTATGTTTGCACTTGTATATTTGATAAACAAATAGGGTCCCATGTGGCCATTTTGAGCCCATGCACATTTTTCCATTAATTACCCAACTGGGAACCACATAGAGCCCACACAGGTTCACCAAGTGGGCCCCAGGTAAGATAACACCTGTTCACCCATGTAGGTCCTAGCTGGAGTCACCCAAAGTGGGCCCCAGATAAGATGCCCACCTGGGTACCCATGTGGGTCCTAAGCTGGGTCACCCAAAGTGGACCCCAGATGAATGCTTACCTGGGTTCACTTATGTGGGTCTAATGGGCCACCCAAGTAATTTAGATAAGATACCCATTTGAGCCATACCCTCTGTACCCTGTAGCCAGTGAAACCATAAGATATTTACATTAACGTGTTTGCTGGGTACTTTCCCTTTCACAACGAAACACAGTGTCTCCAGGACATGGCACCGGCGGCAGCAACAGCACTACAGCGAGAATAATAGTTCCGCCTTCTGTCTTTGCGTATACATTTGGGCGGTGTTTTGCAAATCTTCCCACACCGTGACGTAGACATGTGGGGGCGTGTTTAAATGAGCCATTTCAGGTGGGCGTAGTCGAGTCTTAATTTTTTTTATGAAGAATATCTCTTTGGTTTTGAAACTTTAGTCTTTGCAACTTCAGGGATCTTATCTATGCACAAACAGTGTATTTTTATGTTTTTGCTGGGGTCAATTAGCCTCTCATAGAATTACTGTTTTACTGTATTTTTGATCAAATAATTGCAGCCTTGGTGAGCTTACGATTATTTAATTATTAATTATTCCAAACATCAAATCAAATCAGCATATTAGAACGATTTCTGAAGGATAATGTGACACTAAAGACTGGAGTAATGATGCTGAAAATTTAGCTTTGCATCAAAGAGAATAAATTACATTTTACAATATATTCACATAAAAAACAGTTATTTTAAATTGTAATAATATTTCACTTTTTACTGTATTTTTGATCAAATAAATGCATCCTTGATGAGCAGAAGACACATTCAGAAACATTAACATATTGTATCAACCCCAAACTTTCTGATGGTGTATGTAATGTAATCCTTATACATATATTCTTGGGGTCTCTGGAACCATTCAGGAAGTCATTTGCAACCAAACAAGATGGAGAAGTTATACTTGAAAATTACCCTGGTACATACCCTGGTTGATTTTCTATTCAATCACATGCAATAATACAGTAATCATGACCCATCTGCTGTGTTGTTCCCCTCCATACCTTTAGGGGGCAGCGCAAGCTGTTTTTTTTTCCTTAGGCATAAATATATTAAACAGCCGCCACCCATCATGGTAGAGGCGTAATAGCTGAGTGGGTGCAGAGAGAGAGATATGAGAATGGAAAGGCCAGCACTTCTGTGTGCCGCAGAGATACGCCATAGACAGCGGCGGGTGGGGGATCGTAAAATCTGTAGTGGCCGACTGGGTGCTGAGTGTGCAGGTGTAAAAGAACAAGTTGTTTTTCATCGTATACGCCAATGCGTTTGTGTATGTGTGTACATAACTGCAGGCTTCAGTTTGAGAGATGGCTGCGATTAAATAGAGGGTCTATATGTTTATGGGCAGTCGTGGCCTAATGGATAGAGAGTTGGACTTGTAACCCGAAGGTCGTGGGTTCGAGTCTTGGGTCCGGCAGGGATTGTAGGTGGGGGGAGTGAATAACCAGCACTCTCTCCACCCTCAATACCACGACTGAGGTGAGACCCTTGAGCAAGGCACCGAACCCCCAACTGCTCCCCGGGCGCCGCAGCATTGGCTGCCCACTGCTCCGGGTGTGTGTTCACTACTGTGTGCGTGCACTTGGATGGGTTAAATGCAGTATGGGTCACCATACTTGGCCACACACCACTTCCCCTTTCCTTGTTGTGTAGGGTGGGTGGCAGGATGTTTTGTAAGTGAAAATTATTCCTGCGTTATAAGACAAATGTCATGTGTTCTGTCTCTAAATGTCATATTGTGAAGTAATTTCTGTTATTTTGCCTAATCGGAAGTGTTTGTATGTTGGGGAATGATGAGATCAAATATGATGTGGCAAACTTGTAAGACTTTCTATATTCTGTGGCACAAAAAAGTAGATATTTTGAAGAATGTTTATGCTTTTCTTTTTCACATAAAAAAACAAATCGTTGAAATAAATATATCATAAATAACTGAATTTTTTTTTTTTTAAATATATAAGAAGAAATGTTTCTTGAGTAGCAAATCAGTATATGATAATGATTTCTGAAGGCTCATGTGACACTGAAGACTGGAGTAATGGTGCTGAAAATACAGCTTTTAACACAGGAATAAATAACATTTTAAAATATCTATCTATCTATTTATCTATCTATCTATCTAAAGGTAATGAAGAGATGCTCTCATTAGTGTGTGCTCATGGATATGAGTGTTTGGAGGACTTTGTGCATGTGTGTCCGCCGTGTTACCTCACTCACATGTCCATGCGTGGAGAGGGTTAGGAAGTGAATCTGCATAATGCAGCAAATAAAACCCCACTGAGTGAACATAATTAGGCTACACTCTGTTGTACTTGAGCTAAAGTTCGAGAGTCCACAGGTGTGCATTTATGAAAGGGTATCAAAAGTTGTGCCCGAAATTGCTTCCTAGCCCCAATATAGTGCATTATAAGTTGCTATGTTTTTTCTATAGTGTTTTATTTTTATTACAGTTTGCTTATAATTTTACCTTTGTTTTGGCATACCATCCTGCGTCGCCCCTGCTGTTTGTACAACAAGAACAAGTGTATATTCGATTACAGGATGCTGTAATTTTGCTCTATACCATCCAGCCATGTTTGAGACTCAAGCAGATGTGTATATGGGATCACTAGACCTGATTACAACAAACAAATGAAGCCCGCAGGACTCGCCAAATCCTCCTCTCACTTTTCCTCTTTTCTTCCTCCTTTGTTTTTTGCCCACACCATGTATGCTTGAAGCTATTCTTTGTGTTTTCCATTTTATTTGTGATTTTATGTGTTTATTGATTGGCCAGTAGCGTCTAGACCTGAATTGATTGAGGTCTTTTATGTCTCCATAGTGGGGTTATATTGGAGCAGCATGACTGGTAATGATATTAGCTGGGGTTTAGGTTCGCGAACACTCCCACACATACAAACGCACACACATCCAAGCAAACACAAAGAAACGTCGACTCTTGCTCATGATGCCCCAACAGGAGCTTTGGCAGGAGGCGGTCTGATGTCTGGCAGGTCCTGCAGAGGTCGGTTGTGTTGGCCTGCGCTGGCTGTCGATTAATACTTTGAGTGGTCTGCTGGCCTGATTCCTGGTTAACAGATAGAGTCTGGAGAGGATAAAGATGCTAAAAATTACTCCTCCAACTTTCCTTTTTCAAGGATGTTACTTAAGGCCAAGTAAAATGTTAATCAGTGGCCAAAAAGTTGCTTTCAGCTGTTGTAGGTAATGCAGGCTTGGTAAAATGCTTGCCAAAACTTAATACCATAATCGCAACATACCTCATTGTAAAAAACATGGCATTTTCAAAACTTTGAAAAAACGTACCTACATGTATACACACAATTCACTGCAGTTTCCAGCTGTTACTAGAGATCAACACTAGTAACAGCTAAAAAAAAAAAACATTAACTTTAATTCCTTTTCACACAAATTATGACTACAGGGGCAGATTATGGACTTATTTTGGTGCAGTTCCAAATACAATGTACTGCACTGTATGGCACAAATCACTTGAAATACGGGTTGCAACACTCAATAAAAGAGTTAAAAGACTTGTAAAAGGAACTAAAATGTCATGATTGCTTCAGCAAGTGTGTTTTTATGTCTTGTTTGCTTTTGTTAACTCTATTGATTAGGTTTAATGTAGGGTTTAGTGTTATTCTCAAAAGCAAAAGAACGTTAACTTTTCAGTGCCACTCACCAGATGTTTAATTTCTAAACTGACAAAATATGCAATGTAATAAAATTCTTCCAGATTCATGTTCATCTGTTACCAAGCAAAATCACTTTATGAATCAGGTTATTAGTGTCATTAATGTGTAATTATCCAGCACATATATTAGTATATAACCAAAAGTTATAGAAACCGTCGGTTTGTTAGCTTGCATTTTGCAAGCCATGAATTCCGCAGTTGAACCAAATTGCTCATGACAATGGCAGTAATTGCAAATAGCAATACATTTTTAAAAAGAAGCATCAGTGGGATTCACTGAGACGCTCTCAGTGGTTAACTTGAACTTTAGCCTCCATATATTGCATTGTCTGGGAGCTGAACCCATACTTTGATATTGCAAGCATCTTGCTGTACTATTTGGGCTATAGTACAGAAACACTTTTACATAAAATATGAGGTTTCATATGACTTCTAGAGAGAGAAAGCGAGAGAGAAAGTGGGAGGTATCAGTCTAAACAGCAGAAACGATTTCATTTCATGCTTGAAAGTCGCCCAGAACAGAGGACAAAGTGTCTCCAAGTTACCTTTGCAACTTCTGACATGGATGCACATTAAACCTGAAGGCACCTTCTGTGTTTTTGTCTACTTCATGTTTGTTTTTCCTGTTCACATGCTGGTTCTTCCTCTCCTCTCCTCCCTCACTTTCTGTTCTTGTTCTCTCTCTGGTCGGTGAGATAAACTCATGAAACACAATTTGAATTTTAATCCGCAACAGTAATGCTCACATGCTTTCCTTGCAGTTGGGCTCTGGCACATAAAGAAAGAGAGAGGCATAGAGCTGGGACTGTAACTGTCAACCATGCAAAATGAACACAATAGGCATTGTATTAGCAGTTTCACATAAAAACACACAATGGTAAACTCCAACACAAATAAACTACAACAAGAAGAGATGAAAAAGAGCTTATGAAGAAGAGGTTCCAGATTAAATCTCTCACTTCTTTCTTGTTGGTTTATTTTTTGCTCATGTTGAGTTGCGTTCTGGGTAATTTCATGCTGCCGGATCACCGGGTAAAGAGTTTCCCCTACTGGCACAGCAACATGCAGTCAATTTTAATAAATGATAGTGGCCCCTAAAGCCCAGGATCAGGCCAACGAGGGACATGTGCGTGGATCGCAGAGGGAGGAAGTAAAGGTAATGTCGGTACAGTAGAAATTCATGTGCTATTTTTAGACTCACTCCTACTTGGCCCTGTGTGGCATCTGCAGATCCTTGTCTGTTAACATCAATGCTCACAATTTATGAGATGAGACATCAGCTGATATATTAGAAGAGAGAAATACTGGTCTTACAGGTGCACCTAGTCATTTTTTTCCTCATTAAGAAATATTTTACAAAAAATGAATGAATAATATTTTTAAAGAATGTTTAATATTATGTGCCAGGGTTTCTGCAGGTCTTAACAAGTCTTAATTTTGACTTTTGACAAATTAAGGCCTAAAAATCATAATAGAAAGTCTTAAATTCACTAAGTTGTGCTTTTAAATGGATGTTTGCCTTAAAGAGATAGTTCATTCAAAAATGAAAATTCTGTCATCATTTACTCACACTCATGCAGTTTCAAACCTGTATGAGTTGACGGCAGCCATTGACTTCCAGTACAGTATGTAAAAAACACTGTTGAAGTCAATAGCCACCATTAACTGTTTGGTTATCAACATTCTTCAGAATATCTTATTTTATGTTCAACAGACATAAGAAACTCGTACAGGTTTGGAACAACATGACAATTTTTTTGTGTGTGTATTATCCCTTTAAATCAGGATATATGTTTACTTGAAATGCAAAATTAAGATAGTTGAAGTAGTTTTCTGAGAAACAAAAACAAATATCTGTCAGTGACGTATGAAAATTTGTTTTCATTGACCCTCTACATTGACAAATATTTGTTCTTGTTTTAATCATGAACTTGCTTCATTTTAATCAATTTCTCAGAAAACAAGACCTCTTATTTTTGCTAATTTTCTTTTCAATGTATCTTAAAATAACTTTAGACATTGAAAACAAGACAAAAATACTGAGGAAGAACAGCACTTTTCTGCTGTGTGATCGGAGGGTACGGTAAAAGTTATTTCCATATTCTAGTTAAGCTTTTTTGCCAAATGAATAAATGGAGATCTGCTGAATGTTGTATTTTGTTGCTAATGCGGCTCATTTTCTGCTCCCTAGACAATTACATTCAGAGAACATATTGGCATGTTCTGTTCCCTTCGATTTGATCTTTAAATGGTCTTAGAAAGTCTTAAATGGACCTTCATAAAACCTGCAGAACCCCTGATGTGCACTCACATGAGATGAAGACTCCGGTTCTATCGGTAGCTAAAAAGAACCCATTAAAACACCATAAAAGTATGAAGGTGGCAGAATTTATTTCATTGCAGGTCCTATGGAGGCCATTTGTGCCATGACAGAAACTAAATCTCTCACTTTCTCCTCTCTCCTTCTGCTCCTTTGATTCCTGTTACCTGCTGTTTCCA